>JAQIXQ010002610.1:0-10160 GCA_034700485.1 Pseudosinella alba | reverse complement strand
TGGATTAGCATGGATCACAGCGGCGTGTCACACTACAATGTTAACGGGCAACAGTTTGTTATGCGTGACAAGCCCCAAAGTTATCGGTACAATTTCGAGAGTGGCATTGGACAAAACACGGTAAGGAATAAGGTGGAAGGTCCGAGCAGCGACTTCCTGATGAGTCCATACACTTGGTGGACCTTCAAATTGAGAAACCTTACAAAGAATGGTTTCGCGGACTTGGAGAAATTTGCCACACATGTGGACTTGGCATTGGAGGGAGGGGGAACCTATCTTGATGAATCTGAGGCTGGCACTGTAGCACTAAACGAGTTGAACCTGTCGGAATATTACGAAATATATCAACCAGGCGATGATGAAATATTAGCTGATGACCAAGCAGATGTATCCCATCGTCGCTGTACCCAGGCACAATTGGTGAGTACTTGACAGTTTCAGAGTCAACTTTGTAAAACTTATAATTTGCAAAAATAATAATATTATAATATCAATGTTTTTTTTTCTTTTCACTCTTATCAAGTTTCCTAACCGTTCACCTCAGTCAACTTCCAAAGACTTCAGCCAAGTTTTACCAGGCGGAAATCTGAGATCAAACGGGAATTCTACCATGCAGCAACGGTGTTCTCGCGAAATCCAAACAGAAGAATTGTCAAATGAAGAATTACTCGCACGTGGGTGCAGAATTTAGTGAGATCTCTCCACTTCCACTGATTTATATTATTATAAAATGGGCACAGCGTGGAATTATGTGACCATTTGCGGATTCTCAAAAATTTCATAAAATACAGTTCCCACTATCCAAAATGGTATTGAATATAATAGCAATATTACTATTGTTTAGCAATACTGTACGTATCTTAGTTATAATAAATGCTCATCTACATACGTTGAGCACTTTCTTATAATCACAATCAAGATTAGTTTCACTTTCTCCCATTCCTTTATGTGAATATTTATAATCATCTTGAAAATAATTATGAAACATTTTAGAGCTTCAAAATCTGTATGGAAGTGGCTGTTTTTTAAATTAACATCTGCGGCATTTTTTGCAGTTCAGTCTCTTACGAAAATTTTTGTCGGTTTCTTTTTTCTAGTAGACGATTATGTGAACCTGTCATATGCCATGCATGTTAAATATTCTGCAATAAAGAATACTAACAATATTGATAATACTAATAATATCTAATTCATACAAGGTTGTTTGCCATATAATCTTCTTAAATTGATCGCAGAATATACACATTTATATTTCCGCTGTGCACCATGAAATTAACTAAACAAAATTCTTCCTTCCGAGCTGTTTGTAAACTCCCGAGAGGGTCCTGAGGGAATGATGTGGTCCCTGGGCTTTCCTCCTCCATGATGGTACAATAATCACTTAATAATTAATCTCACCTTCCAACGAATATTAATGTGAAATGGAATCCACTATTTTCGATTAATTTGCCACCCCAACCTTGGTCACTTTCAAATGTTCTCTTATGGAGTGACATTACTTACGATGCACGGGAACAACTGACAATACACAACATTGAGAGGCCCTATCCGCTACAAACAATCCATTCCAAAGTTGTAACAGGGCTGTCAGTTCTACCGGTGCTGGAGTAGTTTGTGAGGTATAGAAAATGCAAACTGTCCATATGTACACACGAAACCATGCGCGCACATGATTGCACAATGGGATAAAATATATTTGGTGAAATTTAATTAATTGTGTTATCAATTCATTCTTTTATTGGCACGATAAAAATAATTTGATAATTTGTCACTCTGAAGTATTAATGGTGTGCAAACATCCAAATTTATTTGCACTCCTTATCAGCATCAACTTGTCGTTCAAGTTATCATGCGGAATTGATTGGTCCTTTGTGTATACTGATGCCAGTTTAAGATTATAGTCGTGACAGTAGTATCCGGCTGCGTGCCGTCCCTTCACAATACAGCTTTCAAAAAATATAATATTAAATTTCTACATTTTGCATGCGATTTCTACATATGCGCTAAAAATCGAATCGTTCGGGAACGTGTTACCCGTAGATCCCTAGTTGCCGGTTCTCGAATTCATAACAAGGAACAGTGTCCTCTGCATGCAAAACCTAATCCAAGCGGGTCCTCTTCCCCTATCCATTTGATGGAAAGGACCCACCCTAACGCCATCCCAGAATTCCGTTTAAATTTTTGTAAAATTCGTTTGGAGATTAGGATGGACCAACTACCAATTTCCAGCATGGCCAGTACGAATCCAGAGATGAGCACAAATATGCAAATCATTCCAAGCAGAACTTGACTGGGTAGTGAATCCCAAAATATTATTATCGAGTATTGGACTGCGAATGTGACCATCCCACCGCTGAATTGGCTTAGTCGGAGGAGACAGTGCTGAAGGCAATTACTTAAAATAATTCCATACTCCTGAATTTCTCATCATAATACATTGCCAGGCGGTAGCTTAGACTGGGAGTGGAATTGGTTGCAAATCTAGTATTTATTTCGAATTTTAAAACTAGTCGTATTTTTTTTCATGAACCTTGAATAAATTTTAATTTAAATCTCAGCTCAATTTAGTCAATTTCTCAAGCAGATGGTCAAGGGCAATCAAGCAGACGGGACTGAAAACTGCTGGCATTACCGCAACGGGTAGCATCAGGATCAGCTCAATTGTGAATGCCAGCATCCTTGAAAATAATGTTGGCTGAGCACAGTTAACAACAGCCACATGAAATGGATGCATGCAAGGGCTGTGCATAGAGATCAAGCCTATTCCTAACCAAAATGTTAAAAGGGATAAGGTGGATATAGTTGCAACCGTGAAGTACATTAGTTTCCTCCTCTTTCCTTCCCCACCGGTTTTCCATCTGGACAACCCGGATTTGTCAGTGCAGAACAGGGAATTGAGCAAATCTGAATATGCCTCCCTTCTGCAATGGACGTCAAGGAAGAGAGTTAACACTGTACACTTCACCATTAGAAGGAAACTGTGGAAGGGGATCGCACTTAAAAGATTATTTTCAGTGAAGTTGCCCCCAGACAGCAAATTAATAAATTCATGGATGGTCATAATAGTGGAGAAAATGAATAATCCTGTCCATGCGAATTTCTGCGCGAGCCGGAGTTCAACCTGCTTAACTTTGGTGGAGTGAACTGTGTCAAGGTGAAAGGGGAGGAAGTGGAGACGATGCAAAAATATGAGGTGGGATTTGACGTGACGAAGGGGACACTTTGGGAATGTCATGATTAGGGAGAAATTGTAATTCAATATATACTTAAAACTTAAGTAGAGCTGTATCTGTGGTGTTACTCGCCAAACTAACTGGAAAACAGTTCTGTTTGATCATGCAAAATTCATTTGTATACTTAAATTAACTCGTAGCACTGGCACCGACGATTTATCGGTATCGGTATTTGCATGGGAAAAATGTCTGGGTCAACATCGGTAATGCTCCTGGGTTGACTAACTTCTTTCTAAGGTTACCCTCATGGGTTTCAAGGGTAATGCTACGAACTAAGATGGGAGAATGTGCTATTTCTCATCTGCCTAAAATATCTACTTTAACTCGCTAGTAATCTTTTATAAATTTTTGTCCATGAAATTATATTGTCATCTATATTTGCTGATGAATTCACGGGGAGAAGGATGTCATTTAATAATTACAGCAAATATATAATCGTACAACCTACATGCTACATGCTTGTTTTCCTTACAATAATTTAATTGCCAGGGAAATATTATGTCGGATCCAAGTTAAATCATTCAACCATGATCGGCGGATATTAGACAAATATCAACTGAAATACATGTGGAATGCTACTTATTTAAGTCAACGGTCATTTTCACGTCTTAGACTAATGAGCAGGATAAGTAAACATTTCATACAGCTACTAAAAGAGTTTCCTATATCCACAAATGGAATGAATAGATAACACATTTTCTGTTTACGTTGGCTCGATTTACTCAGTTCCGGCATTTCATAAATTCGATACAATTAAAAAATGGGAAGATATAATTTTCCGTTCCAGTATAACTCCTAAATTAACCATGTTTATATCAGTTAAAGTGAATGAGGATTTTGCTGATACTGCAGTGCTAATAATTCTATCAATCATTTTGGGAGCAGTTACTACACCTTAATTCCTTCATTGCAGCGTGCTGAGGAGTTTGGCCTTCTACAAGAATGACCAACACAACAACAATACTGACAAAATGATGACGGATGAGGATACCCTTCTATCATCTTTGCTCAACTAAATTGCATGTGATGGTGATGAATCCACTAGTAGTAAATGCTATATTTGTATCTCCAATTAGGTATGATGGGAGCATTTCATTTCATTAAAGGCTTGATCATAGGACATGTTTCAAGGCACATTTCATAATCTACTTGACTAGAACCTGTTATCCCTAATCCCTTAAGCTTGAGAGGGAATGAGGCCTGAATATTTCTCCCTTCTTGTCCTTTTTTAGTATTTACAAGCCTGCTGGACGCAGATACAGAGCTGACATAGGTAAGCTGTAAGCATCATCATAATATGAAAATATCAGCACGACAAGTAAAGGCATTCATATCTAAGAAACTGTGTGATAAATTCACTCACCTGGCTTTGCTTTCAGTAGACTTAGAGTCGTTGGTTTGAGTGGTTCAAATCATTTCAACTTACTCATCTTGCTCTCATTCAAAAGTTACGAGAATAAAATTTAGGCCAGTTCACTTCCAGCTTCTAACTGCCGTGAATTTTTATTGGCCCATTTAACTTATCTTCGCGTCCACAGTTTTCAAATTCTAATTAAAAGTTAAATTCTATCCAATCCGTTAAAGTCAACATCATGGCCTATCGTCCAAGGAAATTGGGGTTGGAGACTCACTCCAGCGAATTGGAATACTTGAGGGAAGAGGTGAACCTAATTGACAGGGATGATCAGGATGGGTTTGAAGAAGATGATCCCCAGCCAGTTCCATGGTTTCGGTCAACATTTAAACAACGTCGGCAAATCATAGAACCGGGACCAATCCACGGGGGGTGGGGACCAATTCCATCAAATGGCTCTTATATAAACTGGCAATTGAAAACCATGGGGGAAGCTCTCAAGAGGAAGATTAAGACAGAAAGAAGGAAGGTGGACCAATTGGAATTATCTGAAAATGACTTTCCTTCTTTGGAACTGTTGGAAGATGCCCAAGTGTGTTCTTTTAATACTGCTGATGGGATCTTTGGAATTGAAAGGCCAGCAATTGAGCTATTTCCACAGGAGGTAAATCACACAGTTAAGCTCATAATTTCCAAATTGGCAATAATAATTATAAGTTATATTTTACTGAATAGGATGGTAATATTTTATTTTGATTACAGGTTTGGAGAATGATCTTGGGAAACTTGACTGACTGGCCGGATCGGCGAGCGTGTGCCAAAGCTTGTGTCCTATTTCGTAAAATTCTTGATCCAACAGCGTCCAAGTCCATACTTTTCGAGGTAAAGTAAAATTCATTCAATTTTCTATGATTCTAAGGAATTTCAGACTTCCGGAAGAAAATATATTTTCCAGCCTACTAGAATATTACATTTATAATTAAACAACATATTTCTTGCAGATTTTCCCAGATCTACAAAACTACCTTCGGGACGATGAGGACGCCTCGTGCATGGAAGGGTGTCGAGTTGCTGCTGTGAACCAGTTTCTGGAGGACTTCACCACACGACCACACACAAATCCACAAGCAGAAACAGGAAATGATGTATTTCGCGTTGGACGCCTGCTTAGATCCAGCAACGGTCTCATAACTGAGTTCGGTGTCGTCGGAAATGGATTGGTGGAGGGAGATGTTACTTGTATACTTGTGAGTAATGCAATGGAAGAGTGGCGGATGTGTAACTTGGACCGACAATATCGACATATTTACAAAATTATGAATGGCATTTGGGAGAGAGGTCATGACTCATGTATTGAACTGGACATCGTTGTTAATGATGGATTTGGTTCTCGTTCTGGTCGCCTTATAACATTCCTTCAATATTACGGAGAGCATATCAGATACTTAACTTTGGATTGCGTTGGGAGTGATTCATGGGACCTCGCATATCTTTTAACTGTGGATCAAGTGCGGTATCTCCCAAACCTACGAAAATTGTGCCTAGGTTCATCCAGCTTTGTCTCACTTTATCGTTACGACGACCTCGTGCCTAATTCGCGGCATCCGTTGTTGTTGGGAGGCTCGAAGCTGGAAACTATTCAGATTTACGATGGTGTGTTGGTTGTCGAGAGTTGCCCATGTTGTGGCCCTGACACAATATTGGATCCCGTGATAATGCTCCTACTGAGGTGTTATCGTTCTCAGCTTGGTAGGCTAGATTTATTTAATGGATTTTGGAAAGAAGTGTCCTGGCGGGGGCCATGGCCCAGCCTTACAGAACTTTATGTTGCTGGTGGATATTCTCTGGAAACTACCTCCATACTTCACGCGAGAATACCAAATCTAAGGAAACTGGGATTGAGCATGGTGGAATGTCCTTCAACTGACCTTCGCCAAAAAATATTGGAGGTCATTTCGAAATTGTGCGCAACTACAAAATTAAATACGCTTCGTCTGTCCTTTGGGAGTGAAGGATACTATGAAGAGTTCGGAATTTCTGATAGATTGGAATTGGAGAAGCCGGAGTACTTTGAATTGGTCACTGATAGCATGATCATCATATTCAGACAAAAATAATTTAATGTTCAGAAAAGGGTTAGTAACATCATAAACTAATACTTTCAGTTCATCAGAGACAGTATTGGTAATTATGTACATCTTTATATAAATGATATAAGTAATTTGAATTAATCTTCATAATTTAATGATATTTTCTGAGGGAGAGTCCTTAAATTGTATGGTGTCGTGTGTCTCGTAACTTGTAATTAATTAAAAGTGGGGGAATAATTTTACTTTAATTTTAATCTTAAAAACTTATATGGAAAGAAAACAATTAAAGTTCATTTTAGAATCAAGAATTAAACATACATTGTTCATCGGCACATGAAAAATATTTACTTCGTTCATTGATTTTCATCTATTTACACATGTAACGTCATCATTAGTATGGTCACCATAATCACGTTATATGTATGCTAGTCACTTGAACTAGCTAATCACCATTTTACCCCATACTATTTGCACTGCAAGGCAAACATTTTAAATGCATGTCAATTTCAGACCTTTTACCACAGATTTAAATTGTTCTGCTAAATTATGGATTCCCATAATCCGGGTCAGAGATTTTTACTCCTGACGCATTCAAATGACGTGCAAGTGAACAGTTCCCGACAATGCAATTTGCCGACTGTGATGGTTCATCATCCACTAGTCCATTTGATTTTGGAAGCTGGAACCTATTCCTGGACAGCACATGTTTGATTTCCCAGGAACATCAAATGTTGGCATGCTTCCATATAAAATTGAACCTGCCACATGACTAGCAGAGGATCGACTTGCTCATTACTCAAATTAAAATCAATTGAGAGGGGGGCAAAGTACAATTTGCAAGGATTTAAAGCATTATGCAAGATTAGAATAATCAATATCCCAAAGACAACTTTCACCTTTTGATACCAGATTGTTGACAGCGTCATGAGCAAACATGGTAACCAAAATGTTGAGATTTTAGACTTTAGACTTTGACCATATCATCATATTTAAAACCCACAGGATATAATAAAATTAAGTAACTAAAAATTATTTAAATACATTGGTTCTAAGTATAATAATTTTTCTAAGATAAATTGAATGAAAGCATCCGGGTTGCTGGCGAGTATAAATTGTATGGTTTTCTTGTTGAAAGGGCATCAGTCTGAATTGTCTTCTTCAAATTGAATACTTGCCTCATTTTCCTCTCGAGTACCATCATCATCCACCTCCCTGACAAAAAAGGCTAGCAAATTGTGTACTCCTCTTGCGATTTTAGTCGCCCTGTTCATCGCATGTAAGTCACCCCTTTTCTGCTTAGCAAATAAGAATAGCAAACATTTCCGAGGAAATGTTATTGAAATTTCAACATTTTCTTTCTTTCTTAAGCTGATTTGGCAACTGTCGCCGCCCAAATTATTCTTCAGCAGAAAAATGGGATGTTCCATATGGGGGACGCTGATGGGAAGCAAATTTGGGGTGGTCTCCTAATGCCCCGGAGTTTGAAATTGGTACAGCTACAAAAAATTAATATAGCCATACTATCTAATTAGTCTTAGCTTATGGATATTTTAATCACCATGAATTTGTCCTGCAGACTTGGCAAAATGCGGACCGTCATTGCAAATCCAAGAACATGCGACTCATTTCAGGAAGTTAAGGATGTGTTGAGCATTATTTACACTCCCCTTGGACAATCCGAGACTGAGAATAGGCCAAGTATGAAAGATATCTGACATTTGAGATGCGTAATATTACATGGTATAATGAAATATGTTTTGGTATTTTTCTGAACAGTGTTCTGGAACGCGGCCAGGAACGGGAACAACTGCCAATACTCAACCTTCAGAAGACTACCAGCATCCTTCCCAGCTACTTCCGTAATCAACACTCCATTCCAGAATTGTAACAATGTCATTGGTTCCGCCGGAGCTGGAGTTGTTTGTGAGGTGTAAAAAATTCAAACAATCCGTAACCACACGAGCACCTATGCTCGCAAATAATTGTGTGCAGGGGATAGAATATATTTGGTTGAATTCAAATATTTATGTTATCAATTCATTCTTTCATGGCGTAATAAAAATATTTGTTAATTTGGTAATCTGAAGTATAAGTGATGTGCAGACAGACAAATTAATTTGCACCCCTTTTCAGATTCGACCTATCATATCATGTAATCATGTGGAATTGAATGGTCTTGGGTGTCTACTGATGACAAAAAAATATATATATAAAATTTCCATAGCATCAAATGTGAATGAATCCACCGGAATCAAGATATGAATCCCAGCCTTTCTTCAACCTCCACCAAATTTGGGAACAATTCATTTGCGAGCACTGCAACATGGAATTTTTCTCTCGACGATTCATATCTGTTCTACATCTAGATCTGAATACAAGTTAAGTCAAGTCAATTAAAAATATCCAATTCAGCACAACCCAGGCTAGCCGAAGTCAACTAGGCGTCCGGCTTGACTTGGGTTAAGTTGCAAGCCGACATAAAATAGGAATTCAATTAGGGTGATCCGTTCCTGAAAGCTTAATTGAGTTTTTCATTTGTCCATGACATCTACACCAAGGCATACGATGTTTAAGTAGTCAATGCAAAGCAAGTGCAGGTAACCAACCTGCCGATAGAATACCTATGTCTATGTCATATATTGTAACCTTTACCGAAAGTCAATGTGACCAGTATTTTTGGTTTTTTGTTTGTTAAGCCCATAATGAATGAAGCCTAGAAGCCTAAGCGGAATGATATTTTTTTTAAATTTATTTATTTGCTTTGTGCCACATGTTCTTAAATTCTATATTCATACCTCCAATTTGGTATGATGGGAGGCTTGGTAGTAGGACATAAGTTTCAAGGTACATTTCATAATCTACTTGAGTAGTAGACGTGTTACCTAAAGTCCCTTAAGCTTGAGAGGGAACATCGAACATGGGCTGAAAATTTCTCCCTTCTTGGTTTTTTAGTATTGAGAAACAGGTAGGACGCAGATACAAAGCTGAGATATGTAGATACGCATCAGCATATTATGAAAGCATCACCGTGATAAGTAAAGGCATTCATCTCTAAGAAACTGTGTGATAAATTCACTTTGGCTTTGCTTTCAGTCGACTTACAGTCGTTGGCTTGAGTGGTTCACATGTCATTTCAACCTACTCATCTTGCTCTCATTCATAACTTATGAATCATAAGTCAAGAGAAGAAAATCCAGACCAGCTAACTGTAGGAAGTTTTTATTGGATAATTTCAATTCTCTTCGTTCCCACGGTTTTCAAATTCTTACTGAAAGTTAAATCTATATCTAATTCTGTGAGACGTCTCCCTGCTGCTGCTGCTGCTGCTGGGTAACGCTCCGAGGATTTGACCGGGTCCAAATAAAAGATAAAACAAAATGGAGAAAGTTGTTGGGCCGTCGCGTAGCATGTCATCATGCTAATCAGGTCTCGAACTATCGTTCAACAGAGAGTTCATCAGCAGGGTTCATAACATGCGGTTGT
>JAQIXQ010002609.1:0-10167 GCA_034700485.1 Pseudosinella alba | reverse complement strand
ATCACTCTTAAATTCTCTACAGATTGAATTTGATTAATTATCCAATCCTTGACGGATTCTTCTGTAGTATTTTGTTCTTGTTAGGAAAAAGTGAAAACTTAAAT
This sequence comes from Pseudosinella alba, assembly GCA_034700485.1. Lineage (NCBI taxonomy): Eukaryota > Metazoa > Arthropoda > Collembola > Entomobryomorpha > Entomobryidae > Pseudosinella > Pseudosinella alba. Next base: position 10,063 of record JAQIXQ010002609.1, on the reverse strand, counting down.
AGTCAGATTTAAAAAGCTGTGAATTTGAGGAGAGTTTCCCGACCTGACTTGATTTGGGTTAACTGAAAATTTTACGAATTTAAGGATCTTGTGGATATAACTGAATGTGAGGTTAATATATTCAATGAAAAGCTTAAACTTGGACATTGGTTAACAATTTGAAGAGGGTCAATAATAATATGAAATATTTTTAATTTTGTCCGTTTCCAATGTTTTTAAGCAGGTTAACTTCCCTTTTGGCCAACCCGTCGCCTAGTTTGGAGTATCATGGATATGCCTGAATGGAATCAACCACTCCCCTGCGAAGGTCATCAAAGCGAGAATGCGGAACAGTCGCAGAATTCCCATCCCCAGCAGGACGCTTCCCACTTAGGGCAGTCGTCGTCGTCGTCAGTGGAAGTAGACACGATTAAGATTCTACAGAAGTTCCGATCTGCCTATATTGAGAAGATTGGAGACGTGATCAGAAGGAATCCCAGAGGGCTGGAGCCAAAAGAGCTAGAATGGAAACATTTTGAGATCCGGAATGAAACGAGAAAATTGTTTGAAATGGAAAACCGGAGGAAGTTTGGACAAGCAGAATTACTGGAGCATATGTTGACTCTCATTTTGGAAATTGACGAGCATTGGAAGGGCTCCGTGTTGGAAACCAACAAGAGGAATATGCTGCGGGGTGAGGAAGCAGAATCCCAACCAAGGGTCCTCCCACCTCTGGTATTTCAGCTTCAATCAAGAAGTATCAAAATGGGAATGTTGATTGATGGTACACCACAAGTTTTGAAAAATGTCTGGGGTGAAGAGTCAACTCCATTTGTGGTGGGGGCTAGCCACGAAGGGGACTTCTTGTACGGCAATGAGGTTGTGGCCAACCTCCCCCATGAAGAAGAAACCGTGTCCAAGTCTCAGTCCAAACTCAAGAAATTTTGGTGGGTGTCAGAGCATTTCCTTAAATCGGAGGGTGAAGCTTGGTCGAAAATCTATCAACTTAAGGATGGGACACTGTTCGACCTATCTGTAGAATTCCTTCTTGGATTCATCTTAAGAAGTTTGAAGGAGCAGGTTGAGACTGACATGGATGGGACTTGTTCAGTTGCCGTTATAACGGTCCCCTTTTGGTTTTGCTGCAGCCACCGTCTCCAGGTGAAGGTCGGAGGGTCACTTGCGGGTTTTGCTGACATCTATTTAGTTAGTGATACATCTGCAGCGGCCCATTCAATCGGGCTGAGGAGCACATTATTGTCAGCATTCAGTTCCGATAACTGCATCCTCGTCATATCTGAGAATGGTGGAGTTATCTGTGCGACCCTACATAAGAAGGACAAGAAGAAGATGTGTTTGGTCAGCCATCACGGAAGCTATAGCAGCGAAGCAGTAGTGGAACAGGAGACGAGGAAGAAAAGTGCGTTGGTCATGCTTATCCCTGGCGTTGCTGAGCGATTTCAAACGGTCAGAGCGATATGCGGAGCAGTGCTGAGCCAAGCTCAAATGATTCCGGGAAACAGTCTCAAACCAAACTGGCTGGTGCTGACATGCGAATCTGATGAATGGAAACCGATTTTGGAGCAGGTTGGGAAGGAATATGTGCCCCATCCAAAAAATAATTCTGACATTGGAGAAGAAAATGCAGTAATAATTGGAGCTGCATTGCTTAGCGAAAATCCCGGAGGTATCTCTCAACAAATCCGGGACAAATTAGCCTTTGACCTGATGAGTAAGGGTCGTGATGATATTGATGCTGAAAGTGAAAGCTGCCTCATCTCCAAGAATGAATTTTTGCCGGTGATCTACAAAACGGAGTTTTTAGTCCCCTTCCCTGAGTCAACCAAAGTGGGAATTATTTTTCAGAGAGTGGCTGGGACTGAAGTTTGGGCGGGGACGCTGGATGTGAGCGAACTGGCTCGTAGCGGTGCCGGGGGCTGCCAATACCTGGAGGCACAGACGGAAATAAGTAGTGAAGGGATTGTGACAATGACAGTTGCAACGGTAGGCAAAACGAATGGGAATGTGAACGAAACATTGAAACTAAGGGGCTTCAACTGGACAACTCCAAGTTTGGGAATTGAAGGTGCAAAAAGGACAAAGTTAATTTTGGCTCGTGTGGGGAAAAGCAATCCCTTAATTGGGAAAATGATAGAAGACTGAGTGCCAGTTGGAAAGTTCGGGAAGGTGGAGCTTTATATATGTATGAAGGGATTGTATAGCTGTGAACGGTGATACCATTCTTTATCATTAAATTATCACTAATTTATGTATCTAATCGTAAGTAGTAATCAGCAAATTAGCAATAAATGGAATAATATAATGTATTCAATCAGAAATCCAATATGGGGCAACATAAAATAATTATTCTGATGTCATAACTCACTATTGGCTACTGGCTGTCGGACTTAACATGCATAATAGTAAAGAATAGTTATTAATTATTTATGCAAACCATTACTTTTGCAGGAGAGTTCCTTATAGCCACATCCGCAATTACTGCTGAATTTAAATAGTAGCGAATCGCTACTAGCGATAATGATATTGATGAAGGTATTGAAGAGGTTAGTATGATTGTGGATTGGCATTTCAGATAAATTGCATCATGTAATTATCCTGGGGTAAGGTGAGACTTAGAACTAATGATATGCAACTTCCAAATGTTCCAATATTGACATAAAGTAGAGAGTTCCTTGTCGTAATCAGTAATCACTGATTACTAATCAGCTATAATCACTATGGGGGAAATGAGCCCCTTCACAAAAATGATGACGAAATTATACAAATATTAACAGGAGGATTGCATGCAAATCACAAGTACTATATTTTTAAAGATTAAAACGAAAGCGATTTAAAGACTGCGAGCTCGAGTTTTGCCAATGTGGAAATTCCAAGTCAAATGGCACCATGAATGAAATTATTAAACCATAAAAATACGTAATCTTATTTTTTACTTCTTGAGAGCATTTATTTTTTTTAAAAGTATTAGGAATAATATATTACGCATTTTTATAAATTGGTACCGCCATTCATACTAGCTCCAAATACAAATTAATTCTACTAACCCATAATAAAAATCACGATCATCTTGCAATCTATTTCTCAAAACTTAAAAGGCAACAAAAGCAAATATTTTTTTTTTTTAGAAAATAGCAACAAAAAGTTTTATAAAAAAGAAACTTTTTTGCATTTTTTCTAATCAGATCCACCCACCCAGTCTTCACAATCACCGTTCCCCCCGTTCATATCATTCTCCCAGTCGTAGTAATAGTGCTCCTTATAGTCGATGTTCTTATCTTCGAGGGCCTTTCTCGCCACTTCTCCCAATGGCACGTCCTAAAGCAAAAGTTAAAAGGTAAATAGTGGGCAAGCGTATCATAATTATTGAATTTGTGACCCTAGTTGTTCCAAACAGTAATGTATGCTTACCACATCTTCGACTTCAAGAACCTTCAAACTGGGAAGTTTCAGGAATCCCTGGAACACTGACTGATCCGTCACCTCTTGGCTCCAGAATTTAAAGCTTTCCAAACCTGGAACAGAGAATGAGGTCGTATTAAAAGATGACTCATTTAAAATAACTCTTTATGAAATCGCACAAGCTAATCATTATTATGTAGCAAACGGTAACTTATACCTTGCAGGCCAGTTATGTCTGCGGAAGCTACTCTCCCCCCATCCTCAGCCAGTCCAGTCACCCCCTTGTCAGTCAAATCCTCACCGACGACTGTCAACTCCTTCAGATCCTTCCAATATCTGCAAACGATCGCGAAAAGAGGGTCATTTAAAGACATGGTCAGTTTCCTCACGTTGGGCATCATCCGAGCGAAGCTGGTCACGTCCTCCGGGGTCACCCTGTAATCCATCCTGAACTCCGTCAAATGTAACAGCTTCACTCCCACCATACCGGCCGCATCCGGTTCCGGAAAAATTCTCGTTTCTTCCTGCTTTTTGTAGTATCTATCTGATGACTCCAGAAACTCGAGCTTTTGTAACTTTGGCGTATCCTTCAAGAACGCCATGGTGGTGAAGAGCATATGGCTGCGCAACTCCTCCAGCTTCTCTAGCAATACATTACATGGGAACCAAGATGGATAGCGGCTAACGCTGGAACCCGGGCTCCCATCCCGACTGACTGTTATTCGCAGCAGGGTATTCCGATGACGATTGAGGAAATCCTCCAACGCCGCATTCCCGGGTTCAAGGCTTGACCGCAACTCAATTTCCAGGAATTGCAGTGGAAGCTGGAGCTCTTCAAAGTGGACGAGATCTGGATTGGGGCCAAGGTCATCGAGAAACTTTAATGAGGGTTTCAAGTCAAAACTCTGAAGGCACAACTTCCTCGCATCCCTCGTCCTTATGATGTCGATGGCCTTGAAGAGCTCTTCATGCGCCGCTTGAGTCTTTCGAGGGAATCTCCAGTTGAGTGAGACCTTGAGGGATGTCAAGAAGGGGAAATGGCTTAGCAGCTCCAGCCAGTGGATCGGGAGTCGATCGTCCTCCCAAAAGTTCTCGGGCATCTCAAGCGACAGTACTCTGAGGTTGGTTTGTTCCCCAAATGGGGGCTCCGTGTACGTTAGCTTCCGGAAGTTCTTATGGCGAGCCAATTTTAAAAACTTGCAATTGCGTAAAGACAGGCTCTTCAGATTTGGGCAGGATCCGAAGATGGTCCTCCGCAGGTCATCAACTTGAGGGAACTCACATTTGTTCAACTCCAAGCTGGTCAAGTCCCTCCCGACAATGTTCCAGAAAGATTGGATTGCCTCCTTATTTAGGTCATTGTTCCAGGATACCAGCTTCATCCTCCGGTGGGGACTCGTCCCGCATTTATTCTCAGGGTTGTCCATGAACTCCACATATTCTTCAAGAGTGGCAGGAGCATCCGCCTCAGCATCCGAATCCGCATCCGCATGCTCGGGGTCGGGGTGTAGAGGCGGGTGATGGACCGTGATCGGAATGGTGTCTCGCCAACGAGTCAGTGAAAGCTCCCACCACTGCTTGGAGACCAGCCTGAACTTTGCCAGGAGCTTTGTGGGGCACCGCTCGACTAAGTACGCCAGAATCTAAAAAAAAATGGAAAGGGACGAATTCGATTAAAAGATAACTAATATTATTCATATCATAGTTAAAATAGGCTTGCGTGATTGGCTGCATTGACACCTACCACAGGATTTTGCAGAGGATGCAACTGTTCTCGAACCAAAGGCATTCCCGAACCTCCACTGGTGGTTTCATCCTTGTCATCTTTATCTTCAGCTTCAGTGCCCTTCGCTGATTTGGAGTTCCCAACGGGCACGGTAGAAACGGCGGCACCCACACCTCCAGCATCAAGGTCAGTCTTAGGATTTTTCCCCTCCTCCGCAGTATTGGCTGTTTCGGAACCTCCTTCAACTGGGGTTGAGGTCGTAATGGTGCCGATGCTGGGTGAAGTAGAGGTCATCATGGATTTCATCGGGGTCGGGGTCGCGGTTGAAGATGGAACCGAACCGTCACCTTCCATTTTTAATTAGTTAAACTTCCTTCCACTGACCATTTACAATTTAATGCAAAATTAGCAATTAATTTGCAAATGATGTTTGATGTTCACTTCACTGTTAAGTTTACTGTTGACAAAAACTAATTATTTAGCTGTTTCACAATCACAATCAGCTAAATTAAATTCTCTCCTGCCTGCTTCCTCCTAGCTTCTACTTCATACTTCCACCCAGTTCCAATTTATTGCAGTGGCAAACTCACTCGAAGAAGGAAAGCTAAAAAAAGCTGATGAGTTTGTTATTGTATCTACCCGGCAGAGTAGGTCACGGTAGAGGCTCAAGCACCTCTCTCTTCACATCTAATCTCATGCAGCATGAGTCAAGCATCATAGCTCAAGTCTTTGTTCATTGACTTGTTGCTTCAAGCACGTTATGATTTTTATGATGATGATATTATGGAATGGAACATGAAAAATGATAGGAGGAGGATGAGGCTATGATGAACTGCTTGGTAAATGACCTGAGTGTGTTGATGATCATGATGATTGATTATGAATGACTTACTGAGGGGCTCACTATTGACTATTTCCGTAAGCCTGCACAATTGCACATGCAATTAAACCCAGTTGTGGATGAGTTTTTTTAATGGTTGGTTAATTTGTCCGCGTTTTCATCTATAACTTTCACTGGCATGGAATGTGTTAAAATTATGAACGTTTATCTTTGCAGGACTCTGCCTCTATATTTCAGTCAGGCTTGCTTGCTGATTGCTGCATAAATTATTGTACTCCATCTTAATTGTTAGTGAAAAATGAACATTAAGAAAGGGTGATAAATGGATAAATTATTTATGGTGAAATTTAATAAAAATCATAAAAGTTAAGGATTTGATATGATTGATATTCAAGTCCTTCATAGATTGTGCTGTGATGTGATGTTTTTTTTTGTTAAAAAATTAATTAAAACTTAATAGGTAGTAATTTTTTGGAAAAGAAAAAAGCAACAAAAAGTTGAAAGAAGTAACCAAGGAAACTTTATGGAAATTTGATCAATTGGAGAGGAGCAAAAATGTCGAGTAAAATTAACCATTTCTTTGTCAAAAATCTAATACATTTAGGGGAATATGGCAACGTTTGGAAACTTTAAAAAATATGTTCATGTTTTAAGCAAAATGTATCCAATTATATCAAAAAGGCAACGACTTTTTTTCTTCTGAAAATGGCAATAATTAGTTTTATGAAAAAAGCAACTCTTCAGCTTCTCTAATCTCAGCCATCCACTTGTCATAGTAGTCGTTTTCATAATCCTCCGACTCATATTTAAAATTCCCCTTTAGATCGATGTTCCTATCTTGGAGGGCCTTTCTCGCCGATTCTCCAAATGGGATTTCCTAAAGCAAAAGTTGAAAGGTAAATAGTGTGCAAGATATATCCGTATAATTACTATATAAAAATTTACTATATGCTCACCGCTCGGCCAGTTTTAACTTCAAGAACCTTGAAACTGGGAAGTTTGAGGAATCCCTGAAACACTGACAGATCCGTTAAACCCCGGCCCCAGAATTTAAAGCTTTCCAAATCTGGAGAGAAAATCAGTTCGTATGACTCACTTCAAATCCAATTTTTTTATGGGAATAAAAATCGCAAAAGCTATTTATTATTATGTAACAATAAGTATTTACGTTGCAAGTTAGTTATGTTTGCCGGAGCGGACCCATTAAACTCCCCGCCCAACCCAGTCACTCCCATGTCAGTCAAAACCCATCCGAGGACTTCCAGCTCCTTCAGATTTCCCCAAGATTGGCCGCAAACTGTCGAGAAAAGCTTGTCACTCAAATACATGGTCAGTTTGATTACGTTGGGCATCAACCCAGCCAAAATGGTAATGTCCTCCGAGGTCACCCTGTAGTCCATCCTGAATTCTGTCAAGTGTAACAGCTTCACTCCCACCAAAGTGCTCGCAACCGGTTCCACAAAAATTCTGTTTTCTTCGTCCGTGCTGTAGCGATAACCGTCGGCATCCACAAACTCAAGCTTTCTTAACTTGGGCATATTCTTCAAGAACCCCAGACTGGTGCAGAGCATCTGGATCCGCAACTCCTCCAGCTTCTCCAGCACCACATTACATGGGAACCCCCATGAAAATGGGAAACGGCTATAGCTGGACCAGTCGTCATAACCCCGACTCACTGTTATTCGCGACAAGGTATCCCGATGCCGATTGAGGGCACCCTCCAGAACCATATTCCTGAATGTTTGCTCGGAAAGTATTTCAATGTCCAGAGATTGTAGGGGGAGCTGGAGCTCCTCAAGCTTGGAAAGATCTCGATGAGGGCCTTCATCACCATGATCCGCTTCAACCGAAAACTTCAACGGAGGGTCCAAGTCAAGCCCTTCAAGGCACAACTTCCCCGCATCTCTCTTCTTTATGATTCCAACTGCTTGGAGAATTTCCTCCGTCACCACGTCATCCGAGCCAAATACATAAACGAGATAGTCCCGGCCGACTGAGACCTTTAGGGAGGTCAAGGAGGGGAAATGGGAGAACAACTCCAGCCAGTGAATCGGAAGTTGATAGCAGTTTCCAAGGTAATCGGGCATCCGAATTCGAAAATGTCTGAGGTTATTTTGCTCCCCAAAGGTGGGCGTCGCATACTCCAGCTCCCGGAAGTCTTTCACCCGGGCCGACTGATAAAACTCGCAACTGTGCAGAAAGAGACGCTTCAGATTTGGACAGGAGCCAAAGATGATCTGGCGTAAATCTTTAACTTTTGGAAACTCGCAACCGACCAATGCCAAGCTGGCCAAGTCCCTCCCCATCCTGTTCCAGAAGGATTGAATTATCCCCTCACTCAGGTCATTGTTCCATGACACGAGTATCATGTTACGGTGGGGCTTCCCCACGGATTTATTCATGGGGCTGTCCATAAACTCCAGATATTGTTGGAGTGAGGCTCGCTTGACCCCTCCCTCTGGGGTCGTCATATAACCGGAGTGTGGAGGTGGCTCGCCAATTGGTTAGGGACAACTCCCACCACTGCTTGGAGACCAGCCTGCATTGCGCTAGGAGGGCTGGAGGACACCGGTTGAACAAGTGGGCTAGGATCTGAAATGAGGAATGAGTTATCTAATTAAAAATAACAACCATATCACATATAAAGTAATTATAGCTTCTCCCATCGCAGTAACACTTACCACAGGATTTTGCAGAGGGTGCAACTGAGGGACTTTCGTACCCCGACCACCTGTACTCTCGCCTTCCATTTTTATTCAGTTACTGCCAGTTTTCTCTTTCCAGTCTCCAGTTGAGTAACAATATGGCACTGTTAAACTTAACCCAGGTGGTAAATTTAGCAGTTTCCAAAAATGACTATTTGGCCAATTCTCAGTTAACTATTAAAATTATTCTCGCCCACCAGCAACACTATGTGAAGAGACAGCAGCTATGAAAGAGACATGAATTGCATGAATTGTCCTGACGCTTATGATTTTGATGAAAGAATGAAATGAAAGGATGATGCTGATTGAGAGAACTTACTATTTCCATAGACCGTGGCGAAGACGTAGACAGCACATTAGAACCGCAGATTAAAAACAGCTTTGGACTGATTTGATTATGATATGGTCAAGTCGTCAGCATTTTATCCCACCTGTATAGGTGATAGGATGAAATGTATTAAAATTATGAAATGATCTTTATATTGGGGCTGCTCTTATATCATATCTCACAATCAGTCAGTTAGCTTGGGCTTGCTGCAATGCCATAGCCATCCAATGATAAGGTATGCATAAAAGTGTGAAAAAAAATTCATATATTCCAGATGAGATAAGGTTGCATGTAAGCATAACATTGTTTTCTGCATATTGAGCAGCGACGCAATCTTCAAAATTGTTTTCCATTTACATTGACATGTTGGAATGTTTGATAAGCCAAAGTTCCCATCATACTCGATGTGATAAGATAAGGTATGCTGGTGCGGCTACATAGCCAAAATACATTCAACTATATTTTCAAACCCAAGCTACGCTTGTGAGATCATTGCAAGGAATATGCAAATAATGAGTAGATTATCGGACTGGACGAATTAATATTTGCGTTGATCGAGTAAAATATATTCGCTATTCGCTAGTTTGGTGTTGTCATATATATATATGTGACTGATATTCCATTCCGGATGACTGTTTGTAATTTTCCTTATCAACTTGCGGAATTGCATAGTTTATGAGAGCTCGTGTGAAACGGGAAACAAAAATAAAGAAACGGTCACTTCAAATGCGCACTCATTAAGGCTAATTTTAGCTATGAAGTGATAGTAGCTGTAATTGGTGATACCATTCTTTATCAATTTATCATATCACTAATTTATGCAAGTAGTAATTAGCAAATTCACAATAAATGATATAATGCATTCAATCGGAAATCCAATATGGGGCAACGTAAGATAATTAGTCATAATTACCGTAGGTTACCTATCAGACGTATTGGCCAATTGGCTAATCTTCACTACTCCCGTTTGATAAAATTTAGGTATTCATAAGCACAACAATTAAGCAAGAATTATATAATCGGGACCGATGATGTGTCGGTATTTAATTGGAGTAACTGTAATC
>JAQIXQ010002608.1:0-10167 GCA_034700485.1 Pseudosinella alba | reverse complement strand
TGGGGGGTTCGGAACCCCAGCGGTCTCCGCCGTTGATTGAGGACATGGAGCAGGATGATTGCATTCGTTTATCAGACGGGAATGACAATGAGGCGTTTCAAGATGCTAGCCAGTACTTACCAGACGAGAGTGGGAGTGAGAAGTCAACTGACTCATTCAGAACCGCTCAAACTAGCAGTGTTGAAATTATTGATATTCATAGTGACCTTGATGAAGATAGAAGTTGCGTTGCAGCTTCACCTATGGTATCTTCAGATGTGGAGGAAACTTTACAAGCAGGAGGAGTTTTGCACTTAAGACAGTGTTTACAGCCGGAAAGTGTTGGGACATATACATGTTTTATGAATTTAACTAAGAACGGTTCAAAGCCAACACTTTTATGCACGGTAAGCTTTTATGACATACATAATCGATATGTTAAGTATGTGCCTAGGGGTATGGAAAAGTTAAGTTAAAATGACTATGTATGTACCTATGTACCTATAAAGTATGTTAATTTGCGATTTGTCATTGTCATGTGGTGTTAGCTTTCTGAATTGGGGGCAACATCTGGGGCTAATACATGGCGTTTAATAATCCAAGATGGCGAATCCACATTACCCAAAGAAGACTTCAAGAATAATGAATTTTTGGACGGCGACAGACTGGATACACACCTAGTTTTGAACATTGCCAATGTATGTTTCAAATGTTAACATTGCCAATTAACAATTGAGAAAGGAATATTTTTCAATTTCTATATTTTATATTTTCCCCTACGGTTGTAAAATAAACATTTGTTCTATTTCAGGCAAGGCGACTAGCGGAACGGGGTATTCTGTCTCAGGTGCATGACTCAATTGGGACTGATGAATTGTATATTTTAGAAGATGTTGAAATTCAAGGTGACCGTCCACCGTATTCTTTAGTAGTTGATGGGAATACATGTGTTATAAGGTAACTATTACTATTTGTCTATTTACTGATTACGTGGTGGTTAGACATAGATGAAGGTTTTATATTTAGGCACTTGTCTTCATCTATGGTGGTTAGATAGATGCTTAAATGAAGTATGGCTGACGTTTCGAATGCCTTTTGACGCAACTTTGGTGTGATTCCGACTGTTGTACTCCAGTCCATAACACATCATAGATTATTACTTTGAAACTATGATTGAACACCCCTAATGAATCAAACTCTTTGAACTTGTAGACTTGCAACGTATGAGGATTTATCCCGCAATTTCAACCTGACATGTACACAAGGGTCGAGTGGTTTGTACGCGCTTAGTCTGGCGGAAATCCCAATTAATAGTGGTGCTGTTGTTAGTACAAGTCAAGACAACTTGACGACCCCTACCAAAAAATGTAACAAAGCTGTGAAGAGACCTAGGGAGGTATCATCAAGTGTCGAAGTAACTCCTGTAGCTAAGTCAAGTTCAAGAATATCCGGCCCTAATGCTGTGCCTACTCCAAGTCCGGTAACCTCGCCAAATGAAGGTAAACCATGGGATGGAAAAGTGACATGCCGTAGGAAGCGACGCCAGCATTACCAATCGGAGGCTTCTATGGACTGTTAATTCTGCTAATTACTTACCAAGGCTTTCAGAACGACGATGTCCCATTATTACTTAACTTAAAAACATTGTAAAAAGCGATAAAATAAATTGTACCGAAATGCCTATCGAATTTTCTATAGTGTATTTGTTTACAAAGAAGCCGAATTATTAGTGGTTTGATACCAACAACTAACTGTTAAACTAAACCTATGAATAGAAATAACTGTTAGTTAATAATATGCGTTGCTATTTAATTACGCAATTCTCTCGAAGTTAATCCTTGACAAATTGTTACAACTAATGTTTCGTTGTTTACATTTACTCGACAATTCCTCCACTCAAATTATTTGGTTCCTTGATGGCTGCAGAATCTGCAATAGTCAGTTTTTGCTTTTTGACCTTCGGTTCCAAATTAATGGAATCTATTACGTAATTGTGCTGATGATCTGATCATATCATTATATAACTACGTATATCTTTCAATACTGATCTGATGTATTTTCTCTTACTTTTTCTTAACGTTTTGATTTTCTCATTGGACATTTCTGTTGGAATACCATTACATTAATGACACAATAATGAATTTTTATTAATTGATATCTTCTTTTTTTCCGGTTAAACTGAACAATATAATTAAGCGAATTTAATTCTTAATTAGACCTAGTCCACTTCTTTAGTTTCTGATGTAATATGTGGGAAGTGATAATAAAACTAGAAATAAATCTAAATGAAAAATAAATGAAAAAGCGAAATAAAGAAAATTTGAATTTTATTCCCAGTCGCATGCATATCTACTACCCCCACCCGGACAGGTTCCCATCATTATTTGAATTCAATTAATTTAACAAGATCATAATTTAATTGGTCAGTCAGTTGGTCAGCCCATTTTAACTGGCCACTGCTTCCCTTGTCTCCGGGAAAAGTTTTGCCGAAAGTTAGAGTTGGACCAACCACTTGACGTGTGGCGCACAGAGTTGGCTTCCGAAAATGAACTAAAAATTAAAAGCATCTTTGTTTGCGTCCCATTCCCATTTTCCCTTCCTACCGGGCGGGAAGTGCGTCCACCCTTTCAAAAAAGTGCTTTTACCAGCATAGGAAGAAGAAGAAGTACGCTTTTACTATCACTTTCACTTGAGTTTTGTAATTTGGACGACAAAAGCACAACATGGTCAGGATTGACGGTGATGATGCCAATCGGTATCCTACCCATGTTAAAGCCGTTTCGCGTTTGTTAGACATTTCACAAAACTCAAGTTAAAGTGATAGTACTGCATATCTCTCTATCCTACCCATGTATTGAATCTACACAGAAAAAAACGACATGCTCTTCTTCTAACATGGGTGGGTATGCAAATTTGATGCATCGATAAAATGAAAAGGGCAAAAAGGTGCACTTCTTCACTTCCCTCTCGCTCCATTCATATTCGTGTGCGTATTTTTGTGCTTTGTCCTGTCCGACCAGGATCCGATGCGATATGATATGATCCATCTTCCTCTCTTCTCGCTCCCTCTCTGCTGCATGCAGTGCATGAGCTGTTGTTGTTGAGCTTGAAATGAAGCAAGTGGATTCTGTATTGAATTGAGTAAGTAAAAAGTTGAGTATGGCTCGTGTGTGTTGTTTTGGGCAGATCTGCTGCTGAGAGTGCTGAAGCTGAGGTGTTTGTTTTAGCTGATGACGAAATGACGATGAGGATCAGTCGTCGGACAAATGGTTAATTGCGTATTTAAAACTTAAAGTTAAACTACATGGTAGTTAAATTAAAAGTCCCGGGGAGTTAAGACTAAGAGTAAAGTGTGCGGATTTAGTTGTAGTTGTGTAGGGTTTGGCTGTTCTGCCAGTGCCATTTTGGAATAGGAACATAGTTGGAGTTAGAACGAAAGTAAAGTTGAAAGTGGGGAGGAGAGGAGGAGGAAGAAGTTTAATTAATTGTAAGTTAAAGTTAGTTAACAATTAAGGGCTGGTGGGAATCGCTCGGTAAGTTAATTTGTGATTAAATTAGTAATTATTTGTGGACATATTTTGGAGTGTTTCGTTGGGAGGTAGGTTGGAGGGTTCGGCGGAGTAGTTTATTTTTCAGTGAGGGGAGGGTTGACGATGATTGAAATGAGCAATGATAAAGGTGGTTAAAGTTAAGTATGTTGTTAGTTGAATTTATGTTAATTGTAGTTTTGTTTTTTGAGTAGATTTCGCCATCATTTTGAGGAGAGGCTGTGAATAACCAACCGGGGAAATGGCGAGACGGAGGAGGAACAAACGGGGCGGCGGTGGGGGTCCCAAGGAGGATGCTCCTCCCACAAATGAGGCTGAAAGTACTGCTGCTGATGCGGTACCTGCGGAAGTTGAGGTTGCTGTTGTGGAGACGGAGACGCCCACTAGTTCAAAATCAAAAAGGGGGCGGCCTGCGAAGAAGTCTGCAGGGAGACCATCCACATTGAAGGGGGATGCTGCTTTGAAGATGGGACATCCTCGAATTGTAAGTTGAATGTTGTCTTTAAAATGTTTTGGTGGAGGGAGCTCATAATCACAGTAATAGTTAGTTTAATTGATTGAGATTGAGTTTTAAAAGAAAGAAGACCTGATATTTGATTTGATGCGTTTATTGTTTTGCAGGCTGCTAAATCAGGGCCGCTCACGAGGGTGGATGTGACTTGTCCCATTTGTTGGTCAATGTTATTTAAGCCGACAACCCTTCCCTGTAATCATTCATTGTGTGAAGGCTGCTTCCGGAAGCACGTGGAGGAGACATCTTTATGCTGCCCTTGCTGCCGACTTCGCTTGTCTGTTTGGAGTAGGAAGGCTATTAAGGAGGATAAGCTTCTGGATGAAGAGTTGTGGACTCGTATTCAAACTGAGGTAAGGCAAATTAGTGCAAAAATATTCAATGGGCCTGATTGAAGTTTGAAGACAAGCATTTCACATAATTTTTTACTCTTCGGTTTGTATTGAGAACAGTTTCCTAAATACGTGAACGCCAGACTGATGGGAATTGACTCGCAGAATATTTTTGACGATATCGACAACAATGACGACTCTGTTGAAGAGTTTGAGCCTACTCCAAGCTCTCCTTCTGCACTCCACAACTCTTCCAGAGCTTTTGACGGAGTCCTATCTGAGAACCCTGGGGAAATTCGTAATGAACTCAATCAAATGCTCCAGCAGCACCAGAGTGATGTTGAACAGAAGCGGCTACGGGAAGAGACGGCTAGTGCTGGTTTGATTCAGCAATTGCAGGTTAGAATTTATTATTATTGAATTAAATTATCGTCAAAATTACAAATAATACATTATATGAGGTAATCAATTCGTAGAAAAGTAGAAATTAATTCCGCATGGTTTAATATTTATATAATTCTAGGAAGAAGAAGCCCGCCTGAGAGAATTCAATCGTACTGCGGAGGAAAAAGACTTTCTGGTAGCCCAAAAACTTCAAGCAGAGTTGAAGACTGAACAACCTTTGCTCTTGTCACAGTCACGATCACAACCTAAGAAAAGTCCTCGTAGAAATCTCATGGAGGCCTGGGTAAACTCAAATTCTCCAGATATTTGTGAGCTTCCACGTTCAGCTAAAGCTAAAACATTGTCGCAGCAGAGCAAGAAAAGCACACCAGTCACAAAGAATACAAGATCTTCTACAAGCAAGCGCACCAGCAATCCTAAAAGAAAAATTCCGGCAACAGTTACATCCGGCAGTTTGGAAGTTAGCAAGGCATCCCAGGATGTAATGAGTAAATTTCTATCGTCTTCTCAGTCTCAACTCTCACAAAACTCTTTGAATTCTTCCTTTGTTGTGGATGATAATCAGCCCTGCTGTTCCAGCTACATTCCCAGACATGATATACGATTCTCTGCTTTCTCTCCTACTAAAGCATCTCAAGGACTCGCTTCCATATTTGTACCTTCTGAAACTCTAGCCAGCTTCGTGCCAGTACCTCATTCCCAAATTGAATTGAACGTAGATCAAGAATATTCATTTTTGAAACATGTTGAAGAGCCCATGTCAACAAGTAAGACTCCGGACTCAATCAAAAGTGAAGTAGACAGACATTTCAGGCCAATTCGAAGTGCACCAAAAACTCCTCCGAGGAGAAAGCCAGATGGAACCTTCTTGCCAGAGCCAAAAATATTTAGGTCAACACCAATAAGACCCTCTACTTCTTCTGCATTCACGGGCAGTCCATTGAAGAAAGCAGTTGAAACTTCTGAGATTAACAAGTCATCATGTGCGATCCTTGAAAAACGAATTTCTAATGACTCCGGCCGAGCATCCGATGATAGTGGTAGCCCTGAAGTAACCAGCGTTTCTCCTACTTCCAGTTCCAGTGTTAAAGGTGGCGTTGCGTCATCCCATGTTGATCAAACGGACAGAAGTTGTTCCAGCGAGGATTACAGAGTCACTCCGGATGATGTAGCTACTCTGAAGGAGGATAAACCTAAAAAGCGTGTAAATGTAAATGGCAATGCAACCGGTGAAAACGGTCACGTCGAACGGTCACCGCGACATAAGAAAGTGAAGATTGAAGTCCCTGAAAGTATTTCGACTGGTGGAATTAATTCTAATGAGGAAGCTGCCGCCGTGTATGATAGCAAGGTAGTGAAGACGGAACCAGATAGTCCCTTTCGCAGCTTTAATCTGTCAATCGTCAAACAAGAACCGCTTAAAATTGATCTAGCTTGCAGTCAAGGTATAATCACGATTGATGAAGATGACCAGGATTACGTAGACTTGGAAGCAGAGGCCTTAGAAAGGTATCGATTGAAGGCAGAACAAGAGGCTGCAGATCGAGCATTTGCAGAATCTTTGCAGCGTAGCTTGAACAGGGGCGAAAGCCCAAGAGGAAGGCGAGAACGATATTCTTTGCGGAGTTGGCTTGCACCTCAAGCCAGCCAAGAGAGGAACTGATTATCATTTTGGGGGGTGTTAAGTACATAATGTACTTAAATGCACTGTAGATTAATACTAATTTTGTGTCATTTCTTTTTATATTAACATGTAAAATGTTAGTTTCCTATTTCATTTCCTTTACAATGTGTAAACTGTAACTCCGTATTTATGTTTAATCTAGTTTTATAACTACATACATAGATTTATGTATTGACGCAGCGCGTGCTAATTAATTAACTATCGAATGTAACAAGTAGCTGCGACGCTGATTACGTTTGTAGTTTGTTTACTTTATTTACTTTACGACCATAGTTGCCTGATTTTGTTTTATCGCCATGAATCAAATTGTACCTTATATTTTTTGTTTGTGACAATGATAATTTGTTGTTAATTGTTTTTCTCATACTGAAACTGAATAAAACAATTTCCATAAAAATCGATTAGATCTCATTGAAAAGCTGTTGGTCTTTCTCCATCATCTAAATTACTACTTTAGAATTAAGTACATAAAATAATACTTAGGTTCTTAGGTTGCTTGCATTTGATATTCATGCCAAGTCAAAAAAAATTGTCAATCATATCTGGAACAACGCACATGGCACATGGACATAGGTAAATCAAGTCTAATACTGCAACTTACCGAATCTTGCACTGTGGTAAGAGATTGAATCCTGCAGAATTCAGGATCCTGAGATTGATAAACCAGACTTGCAGTCTGATGATTACTGTACGTACATATTACGCACGGCAGAGTTTATGCATAGTGCATACAGGAGCGTTTGGTTAGAGATGGATGGGAACGAGTTCAGAATATTTTGTCTGAATATAGTCAATCTACAGGAATCACATCAACACTAGTGGATTACATTTGAGGAGACTCACCTGCCAGCCACCTGTCTGACTGATAATTGCAAAACAGAAAAAAAAATATTCGAATTTTATAACATTCCAACTCATTATAGTCCAGACTCAAAGTTGAATTGTTATTGCCAGGTCCAAATTATATATGTGGCCTGATGCTGTTCTTGCCGTAGGCTTATATTAGTACAACGGTAAACTCTCTTCCTAACCGTTCCTAAACCTAACATGATGAAGTG
This sequence comes from Pseudosinella alba, assembly GCA_034700485.1. Lineage (NCBI taxonomy): Eukaryota > Metazoa > Arthropoda > Collembola > Entomobryomorpha > Entomobryidae > Pseudosinella > Pseudosinella alba. The sequence continues at coordinate 2,650 of JAQIXQ010002608.1, read as the reverse complement.
AAGGGTTCCCCTTTGTAGATCTCAGAAAGCCCTGTAGGGTCATCTTCCTAGGTATGAGGGTCGATGTACATGAAGTAGCTTACGGTTACCGGTATTCCACGCAGGTAATCTGTATTATTACACTTCTTGGAAGTGTCAACACATCCGTTTGCCCTTTCAATGGAAGTACAATTGCTAGACTGATTTTCGGGCCCTTCGATGTTAGCAGGTTGGTAATGCAATGTAATATTAGAAACCAAGAATTACAGTTACATTACATAGTACGTTACATAACAGAATAATCATATAGCCAAATCTATGACTAAAGCAAGGTTATGCTGGGAAAAGGGACCTTTCTCATGGGCAGTGAACCTCCAGTTGCCATTCCGGGGGATGGAGAGACTCCTTTAAGGGAGGCGAGCATTGTCACCCCATTTTGGATTGACACAACAGAAGTCACCGTTGAAAAATATGGACGCTTCGTGAAGACCACGAATTATGTAACTGTGGCAGAGCATTATGGAAATTCATTTACATTCTGGCTGGAGGCTGGGAGTTCAATAGACGAAATACGTAAACCGGGTCCGTGGTGGTGGATTACTAAGGATGGATCCAGTTGGAGGAGCTTTAGTAAATCTCATGAAAAGCACAGACGGCAATTACCGGTCAACCATGTTTCGTGGGATGACGCCCTCGCATATTGTAACTGGGTTGGGGGGAGATTACCAACGGAAATTGAATGGGAATATGCCTGCAGGGGAGGGTTGGAGAAGGCTTCATATCCGTGGGGGAACAAGCTTAAACTGAATGGAACTCACATGTAAGGATGTACACAATTAACTTCGGTAATTTAATTACGCTTCTTAAGTTGTATGCTATGGGGCATTCTGATTTTACAAATAACATTACTCTCCCAGGACAAATATTTGGCAGGGAGACTTTCCTACAAAGAATACAGCCAAAGACGGTTACGTTTTAAGGGCTCCAGTGCGCTCATTCCCCTGTAATGGCTATGGTCTTCACGATGTTGCCGGAAATGTTTGGGAGTGGGTGGATGGGGACTACTCTCCCCGGTCTAGTGGTCACTACACCCCAAATGTCAGGGTGCAAAAGGGAGGATCTTATCTTTGTCACCGGAAGCACTGCTACCGGTACCGGTGTAGTGCAAGGACGAAAGCTAGCAGGGACTCGACATCCTCCAATGTAGGGTTTCGATGCGCTTATGATGTTTATTTGTGATATTTGGGTATGCTATAGATATAGGTTGGGTGCATCCATACCGGCTTGCTTTGGTAAAAGTGCTATTTAAGTCGCTTGTTAGTTTTTGTATCGAATTAATAGTTTAATAAACGAAAATTAAAATTAATTTGATAATAAATATGATAGTTTGGTAAATATTTATTAATAAACCCAAATCATGATTATGAAATTTAGATGCACCATCCTCCATCAATTATGAATTCTTGGCCTGTTACGAAATCCGACTGGAAAGGAAACCATATTTGTATTAATTACAGTTAATTGGCAAAGTAAAATTGTAGCTGACATTACACTATTTGCGTTTTTCTAAAGTCATACCTCTGAAGATGACAAATACAAGGCTAGCGCAGCAATTTCCTCCGCAGTTCCAATCCGGCCCATTTTCTGCCTGGCAATAAAATCCGCTTGGGCTTTCTCCGGATCTGGACTTTCCTTAACCCGATCCCACCACGAAGGAGACTCGAATGTCCCAGGTAGAATGCTATTTGCTCTTACTCCTTGTCCGACAAAGTCCTGTTATCATTATGGGGAAATATGATACAATTCAGAAATTATTTTCTTTTCACTCACCCGAAATAATTAATTTTGTTTTAATTAAAATTAAGAGCTTACGGCAGCGATAGACTTGGTCAGAGCAATAATTGCTCCTTTCGAGACTCCATAAATGAATCTATTCGGGACTCCGCGCAAGGAGCTGCAAACGCTGGAAATGTTGACGATTGCTAACTTTTCCTTGGTTGCCAATGAAAGGGGGATCAGGGCCTGGCACATCCAGAACGTTCCCCGGACATTCAGATCCAGTGTCTTTTGCCAGGCATCATCGGAACAGTCCAGGATGGTGCCACCGGGAACAATTCTGCAGGAAGATGCAACATTAGATTAGCCAACAATTTGGGTTTCAAATCATGTAATGTAACCCCTTAAGATTTAAGAGACGGTTACCCACCCAGCACAATTAACGAGTACGTCCACCCTTCCAGCCTCTTTGGCCACCTTGAGGACATCCTCCTTGTTTGTCACGTCAAGTTTCAATATTTTAAGGACTTGGGGGAGCTTTGTCAGATCTTGCAGTTTTTCATAGACTATATCCGTTGCAATGATCTTGCCCCCTTCTTTTGCAAACATTAAAGCACATTCTCTACCTAATCCTGTTTTAATGGTGATTGTGAAAAATATAATATTATAACCGTGATTTAATTTGGCAAATTCTTTTATTGTTAAAAAATCTTTCAAAAATGTATAATCGTACCTTGCCCCGCCCCAGTAATCAGAACTGTCTTTCCTTCCAGTCTCCCAACCATTGTTAAATTATTAATTTTAATTAAGTGTCAAGTTCAAGATGGTGCCTTGGCCTTCTCGAAGATGATATGAGAGTAAATGCATGAAATGATTAATGATGCTTACTATCTAT
>JAQIXQ010002607.1:0-10170 GCA_034700485.1 Pseudosinella alba | reverse complement strand
CCATTTCGATGCGACCTCTGCGAGGAAGGAATAGATTCCAGGAGGCAGGCTTCCAAGCACTTCCACCAAGCGCATGGCGGCCGTGGAACCTTTTCATTGTCATCGGATCCTCCCGTTAAGAAAAAGCGTAATTCAAACATTATTTAAAAACAAAATTCTTATTTTTATGGCTATTTTCCATAACTTAAATGGTGCCTTATTTACAAATACTTTTTGTTTTGGGTAATATACAGGTTCTCGAAAATCAACCGTCAAAGCTAATGGGAATCAAGTTGTGGATCAATTTCTCAAAAAAATCCAAAGGAAAGTAAAGCAGAAGCGACTTACAAACGCGGGGCATAGCGGGACTCTTCCAAATAATTTAAGTAAGTTTAACGTCTACAAAATCATTTTAATTCCATTCATTATAATTTCAAATCAAATCAGGAAAATCGAGGTATTTAATCATTTTTATTCAAATTCTAAATGCACAGATTCCCAAGTGCCAGCGCTCATCCTCTTGCCACCAGGACAACTCATCCCGGTTCAGCTACTGGACAGGGATCAACTCAGGTCAAAGGTTCTGAAACTCGAGTTGGCTGACCACACCTATGCCAAGCGGGATGGAAACAGTTCCTTTGAAGACCATGCACCTCCACAGGTCACCTTTGAGTTCAACAGTGAACAACATGGAACCAAAGTCATCGATCAGTCACCTCCAAGTAGTGGAGGAGTAGCCTTTAACCAATCGCTTAGTCCTTACCTCCAACTCCAGTCCAAATTGAAGGAGACTTCAACCTCCGAGATCGACATAGGTCAAGTGAAAGTGGATCGTTCCATTCCAAGTTCATCATTTGGGGATGATGAGCATGACGAGGATGACAATCAGAGTACCCCTGGGATCCCATTGAACTTGGATATCATCAAGTCGGAAGTGGTGGAGGATGAAGACACGTCTAATTTAGTCCTAATCGAATGTGACATCTGCCATGTCAAAGTACCAGATCTCTCCACGCACCTGTACACCGATCACTATGATCCTGCCGGGAATGAATTAATAACCTCGGATTTAGACAATCGTTATAGTCCATCGGCATCAGCGGGTGATGCTGACCCTTTAGAATTGGCGGACGATGCACAATTACTGAACGGAGAAGAAGAAGAGGTGGATCCTGTTCCAGCAAAGCTTACTGACCAGTCCAATATTAAGTACACTTTCCAAGCTAAATCGGGGAAGTATTCCTGCAATCGCTGCAAAAAGGAGTTTTCTTTATTGTCATCCTTCTCCAGGCACTACAGAACTGTTCATGAAAATCAAAGGCACCACTGTGACATTTGCGATAAGCAATTCTCTTACCGTTCCCAATATGTCGCCCATCACAAGAACGTTCATCAAAATTTTAGATTTACCTGTCCAATTTGTAGTAAGGGATTTACCCAGAATCGGAATCTGGTACATCATCAGCAAACATCCATGTGTAGACTGAAATGTGTTACGGTTGGTAAAACGGTCCAGTTCAAAATTGCTTCGTACGTGGAAGTGGAACAAACATCATCACGTTCGAGAATGAAGGGCGGTCCCAAGCCAGGTTCTGGTTCGAGCACAGTCGTTGTCCCATCCACCTCCGGATCACATTCTTCTACTGCTCATCCTCATCTTGTTCCTCCAGGCCCAAAGGGTGGTGATGCCGCCGAAAAGTTAAAAGGAGGAAGTGACGAAGTGTCCCCTCCCAAGAACAAACGTACCCTCTTGTGCAGGAGAAAAACTCCTGGAATCCTTCCCAACAAGCCCAAATCCCAGTCAATGAATGCAGCGGAAAAGAACAATAGCAAATGAAAACACTTGATGATTTTAGTTAAAAAATATTCATGAATTTATTTTTGATAAACCAGCGGTAATTTAGTTAGTTAATAGATTGTCATGTCTTCTCCGAAGTTAGATCATATCAGAAGTTATTGTGAACCATATTAAATATTTGTTAATATTACACAAATAAATCATGGCCAGTTCCGTTAAGATTATTCATTGATATGTGTCTATTTCTCATTTACTTAAAATCTCCCTTTCCAAAAAATCTCTCTCAATCACCTTTGCTTACTATCTTGAGATGCCCAATGCTACTTACGAGTTACGATTTTAGTAGCACAAAACAAGATGTGGATATTTTCATTTCATGAGGATGCAAAGCTATATTCAATGGAGCTGAAAATAATGCTATTAGCCAAGAGCCTGGTCATTCAAGCGTGGAGAATTGGGGTTGAAGATCATTGAAGAGTCATGTTGCAGCTTGAATAATTTATGGGAGACTATACCAGTCCATGCAGAGGGAAACAAAATACTTTTATAATAGTTGGACATAAACATAACAATGTTAAATCAGTGTTATACATTTTTGTATAAAAGATAATAGACAATGATGATGATTAATACATGATTAAAACATGGTCATTAACATAATTAATTAAATTATCTTCATGTCCATGTCGGAAGCGCCAAATGACTGCACATAATAGGAAGGATCATTCTAACAAGGAAATGAGTTTTTAATTGGATATATCCATTGTCCATTACATATGTAGAAATTGATAATAAATCTGAATTACAGGCATTTTCGTAATCCAAGCAAAATTGTTCTTTCATAATGTCATTTCATCGCATAAGGACGAAAATTATTTTCCGGAATTTTCATTCCACTTTCCATTGATTCTTACGAAGAAGAATTTTTATGCTATACCTTGAAAGAACGGTAAAAAATGATGTACAAATGCGTATCGCCAAAGCAAATAGACTTTTACCACCTGCATTCTGTCCATAGAGGATTAATCAAGAGCTGCACAGACGAGCCGCATAGACAAACTCCGCTTGGCATTGGCATTACGTGCTCATAAATAAAGTTGCCTTACTTGCTTTACTTTATATAATATGCAAGATAGAAGCAGATGCTCCCGCAGTGAGTCAAGGAGAAGGCCTACAAAAATATTTTAAAAAAAAAAACAGTTCAAAAGTCTTCCGTTGAATCACATTTATATGATTTTTTAGTGCTTCTTATCAATAAATAGTGAGTAAAGTTACAAAATAATTTTCCTTGACAAGCATCCTACATCGTATAATAAAATAATTTATAATATTCCTTATCTCAAGTTATTTTGGAAAATCTTTTGAAGAGCAGTAAAGTACAGCAAAAATATATGGGGAAAGCAGTCTTTAATTACATTTAAATGCTCAAAATAGACAATATGGAGAGACATGAAATTCGGGACGTTTTGGTAGACACGAGCGACCACTGTTTCATCTGTCTGGATGAAGTTTCTCCCGAGATGCCTCCAAGTCGGGATAACATCAAAGCTGAACCGATGTCTGAATCTCTTCCACCCTTAAAATATTCACTCCAACATTTATCCCGATATTTGGAGATGGTTACAATATGCAAGGTGCTCAATGATAAATGTCCCGTCCCATCCATGCTATTAGCTAATGATGAAAGGTCAAATGTGCAAGTGGTGTTATGTGGAACTTGCGGTAGATGGAATGAAACCATATCGGAGTTGTGCAGTGAACTGGAAAAGATTCAAATGGACATAAACTCTTATCTGGAGCTTATCTATGAACGGTTACAACTGACAGATACAAATGGCAAGAAGGGCGAAGTATTTGGCAAAACGGAAACGAGTGACTCCATCGGAGCAGCAGGCTCAATAATGTGCAAACCGGATGTTGCTAGGAGCCTTAGGTTGGAGCTAAAGCAAAAGTGTAAGTTAGCTATATAAATAGGCGGAATCGCTCATAAATGACACCACTGTATAATCGACATTCGACAATATATGCAATTTTAAAGTAATATATTTTTTTAAATTTTAGGCTCCCGTAAATTAAGGACGACCTCACCACGAGTCAACATTCAGAAACTGACTTCAAAACAATTTCTCAAAGCCAAGAGAAACAAGCTTAACTCAAAATGCAACTCAGAGATCCCCACCACTTCCCAAATGGCATCATCTCCACCTGAGGGGAGCTGTGAACAATGGACCAACTCATATAAGGATGTTATCTTCACCCCTGTCAAAATGAAACATGGGGACAATAATGATAATGATCCGCTAGACATGAGTGATGATGATGATGATACCAGGGAAGAATCTCAGTTAAATGATCTGATTTGGAAGGAAATATCAACGCCACCGATCTCAACAGAAGATCCTTTACTTCTCGGAGTATCAGTTTCAGTTTCACAAGCAAGCCATTCCCCTGAAGCTTCAAGTATCCAGATCCAACAACCATCCTCATCTAGTAACCAATGTTCCATTTGCCAGAAGACATTCGCAAATCCGAAGAACTGCGAGCGTCACATTTTGGAGATTCACAGGGGCGTTCAAACCAGTTGCCAATTTTGTAGTAAACTCTTCAGGTCAACATCTTCCCTGTACTACCATCAACGGACCAGTTGTGGCCTTCCAGCAGATCAGCGACCCCGTACATTCCGCTGCCAAACGTGTGGAAAGGGATATGCAGATGAGAAAGTTTTAAGGTTCCATATGAGGCAGGTTCATTTGAAAGTGTTAGAAAGCAAATGTGTCGAGTGTGGGGGGACATTCTCATCTCCATATAATTTGAAGATGCATTATAAGACAGTCCACCTCCAAGTACGGGACCATGGGTGTACTCTCTGTGGAATGAAATTCAAGCGGAAGGATGCGCTCCAGAATCACCGGCGGGCGAAGCACAAAAGGATTGACTAGAAATAAAATAGTTCCACACGAGATAATTAATACGAAGATGACTTTGTAATTGCGGATTGTTTGGGATGATGGGATCATTTATTGACCAGCCTAAAATATGTGTTAGGTTAAATGTTTTGATTTTGCAAGCGTAAGCAGAAATAATTATCTTCCGTAAAAATACATCTACCAAAATAAATACTGAAGTTTATATTTATTGATTGTGAACGTGCTCATATGAAACAACGTTCAATCAATCACATTGGCGATTGAATTACATAATGCCATTGCGATTTAAATCACATAATTTAAATCACACATCATAAATATGTCCACAGAAAATACATGAATAACTAACAACACCATATTAAACTAATACTGTTAAAGATAATAGGTATATAGCGTAACCTAAAAAATGATAAATTGTCCGTTTAAGTTTACCAAAATTTTCCCTTAGGTCATATAAATGCAATATTGCCATCTCAAAAACTGGAATTCAACAACGCAAAGGTCATCAAACAATGAAGCATATTTCCAAACAGCACAAAACAATCATAAACGTCTTGAAACTCTGACTTAACTAACAAAAGGCAAACGACTTGGAATTCAGAATGGCCTCTTCCAAAGCATCCACTCCAACGGGATAAATTCTCACCATCTCCCCTCAACTGCAATCCTCATCCTTGAAAAATCTAACGCAGTTCGCATCCTCAGTAAAGTCAATCCTGGGCTTGTTGCAAAAACTAAAATGCTGCTTGTGAAGCAAACGCCCGGCACCAATGGAAAGTGAAGCGTATATGTCACAAGGCACTGCAACGCATCGTCCAAACAAACATAATGTCAATGAAGCTATAAGAAGATGCTTGGTACTTGCAAATGGGTGGTCATCTGGATTTTTTTTTGCTATATTCCTTCACCCCTTCTTCAACTATGAAATGGATTAGAAGGCTCTTCAATTTGCTAAACTTGTTGTTATCTCTCACTGTGTAACCCACCTATAAAAAAATTCTTCGCTTTTAACAACAGAACAGAACTGGTTGGCTATCAACCTTGCTTTTTGGAAGTAAAACATATTTTCATGCAGAATTGAGTTTATGCATATGCATTCCTAATAAATTTTCCCTGTGGGAATGAAAAAAAGATACTCTCAGCAACTAAATGTTCACATTTTCAATATATTCCTATATTTACTTATGCTTTTTTCGGGTACATTTAATCAATGACTACACTGTTACGACTTTCCAAGGTTAGAGTACAAAAATGAACCTCACATGCGCAATGGTGGCATACAATTTACCAAAGTTAATTTGAAATTGATGGTCTACTGTAATCCGGAGACGTGAAATAAATCTTGAGTGAAAGAGATTATGGATGAGATAATATCAAAAAGATGAAATTTTTATGGAAGGATTCCAGGAGAAAAAACAAGGGAGTAAGAACGGACCATATTTCTTACATTTCAGAACTCGGGGGATTATGAACGCTGGCGAGTGTGTGGTAGGCATACTATATTTTACGACCCATGTTTCTCCAACTGTTTGGGGATGTGCTTAATTATTAGTACTGCCGCGCCGATAACTTAAATGCACTTAAGCTAAGTGAGTACTGAAGTAGGAATACAGAATACTGATTAGCATTCATTATGATTTCCAACTTAAGTAAATTAAGATTAAGTTGGTAATTAAGAGGATAATTGAGTAGGTATAGTTTTATACGACATTACGTGTAAAACATTTTATTATTATAAAATAAATCATAAAATAGCCTTTACAACGCATAAAATACGAAATATAAACAAAAACAATCATAAATACTTTGAATCTGACATAACTAACAAAATGCAAACGACTTGGATTTTATAATGGCCTCTTCCAAAGCATCCACTCCATCGGGATAAATTCTCACCATCTCCTCTCCCATGCAATTCTCATCCTTGAAAACTCTAACGCAGCTCGCATCCTCAGGGAAGTCAATCCTGGGGTTGTTGCAAAAACTGAATTGCTGACGGGGCGTGAGGCAAACGCCCGGGACCAACGCAAAATGAAGAGTATAAATTACGGGGCGCTGCTCTTCCTGGGAGAACCATTCCTTGTCGGTGCAGAACAGGCCGTATTCTGGCATCTTCTGAGACTTGAGGTCCGGGAACAAAATATTCACGCTGTCAATTACGGACCCGGAAGATTCCCGTTTGCAAAAGCTTTCATCGGGGCAAACGAATTGGCGATGATGTTCTTCCAAGAATTTGACCAGGGAGTGGTTGGATGCGGTAATGGTGTAGGTTGTAGCGTGACGATATCGCATACCTCTCCGGTGACTTTCTTTGTCAGCGCAAGACTTGACTTGGACTTGGGTGCTGCTGGAATCTCCAGCTCCGGTCAGGACACATGGATACCTTCCATCGATTAAAGTCTCATTCATGACGCTGTAGTCTCCGGCTGGATCGTTCAAGAGCAGGGGTTTGGGTTGTGCAACTCTGAAAGAAACAAAGTAAAACAAATGTAAATCGCCATAACACTAAAATTCTAGCTGATATTTACCATGGCGTTTCATGGGGGAATAGGTAGATTGAAATAATGTTGCTACGTAATATACACTAACTTGATAGACAAAATTTAAACATAATTATTCTTACCGGCATTCGACCAAGTAGGAAGAAATAAATAATTGGAAAAGCAGAAACCCCAACGTTGCCATTGCTGATTAAATGGTAATGGCACGGGAGTGGGCGTCAGCGAAGTGAGAGTGTAAATCTGATTACGACTAATTTGCTAGTTTGAAAATGTCAATTACGGAATCTATTATAACTGTTGGATACTTTTTAATTAAACTATATTGAAATCAATTTGCAGTCAGTCAAGTCAACGGAAATTAATAATAATAGGATTGAGCACAGAAGCTGCGCTTGGGAAATTAAAGTCAAATTCGGCCCTGAAACTTTATATGTACTTATATCATTCCTTGACTGGTTGACTGGATCGTACAGCTAGACCAAGTGCTAGAGCTCGACTGATAATGGTGGGTGTTAGGTAGAGGCCCTTTTATAGGTCCTTTCGCATTGCTTTTTAGATGAGCTTTTTTTTGGTAAAGGGAAATGAAAGAGGTACCTGCGATATATCAAATATTGGGATTGTAAATTTAGCTCATAAAGGTTAAAGCTCATTTTCGAAGAAGAGAGGGACTTAAAAGCTAAATTGAATATAAACGTCTACTTTTATATTTCTTTTCTGCTGGGTACTTGACTTGACCCCAGACCACAACTACAAAACTGGATGTGAAACTTAAAATACATCAAAAGAGTTGCAATGTAACCTCTTGGCTTCTCGTCACTAATCCTTTCGGGGAATTTATCAAATAGATATAGCTTAAACTCGAGTAATGTGTCTCTTGAATTTTTGTTAAATGCATGCCTTACACCCTTTTCAGACGGCTGGTACCAGTGCCAGGTCCTCCTGTAAAGTTATTTACGTACATAACATGGTGCTGTTTGCAGCAAGCTTATTGCCTTACTAATTACCTTACGTTACGTATTGTTACTTGCAAATGATCTCGGTATTTGAAAAAAAAACATCTAAAATTTTCCGCAAAGTAACTCATTTAGCCACTTAAGGAGTATTAAATTGTAATTCTTTAAAAATATTGATTGTAATGTTGTATCATTTTGCCCCATATCAACTAAAGTAATATTTACTCTGCCAAATTTTTCATGAGAATTTCCCCCTGACTTTGCTCATGAGCAGCTAATGTTGCTGCTGTGGCTAATTGTAAGTCCAGTTGGCTTCTACAGGAAGTAGACATTTATGAACACACAATCACGTTGGTAATTATGAACATGAGGCCAAAGGAATGTTGCTTCATATGAGCACGTCATATATGCATATAATATTCCGCATGGATTTTATTTGTGTTTCTTTGCTTTTGTTTGCACTAGGCGAGTACTTAATTATCTATTATCTAGGGATTATTTTTTATTAAATAATTACAACGTGTTCTTATACCATAAGTGACATTAAACAAGCCAGTCTGCAATCTCAGCGCCCACTTTGACCTATGGCCTTCATTCCATGCTAGTTTCCATCAAGCTAATCTCTAAAATTGTCTTTGGCTCTGTGAAATCCTCCAAGTCCTCCTCATAAAATTCTCGCAGCTCCTTAAGCTCATTTTTATCACAAATGGAATTGGCGAAGCCGTTACCATGGCCATGGATGAACTTTTTCCGTCGTGACTTCACCGAATACTTTCCCTTTTTAGGTTTTTTACGGCAGTACTTCCAAACGAGGATTCCAATCAATACTATACTCCCCCAGAAGACTCCCAAAGCGATATTGCGGTACTCCCTCGTCCTCCCAATCTTCTTTATCCAGGAGACCTTGAACTTTCTGGGGAGGCCAGGGATGCCCTCGCTAAGTTTTGTCTCCTCCCGATCCAAAATGTCTTCATAAAATCCTACCACAATTTCTACTCCCGTTTCTTCCAGGATCAGTGGTTGGTTGGAGCTGATCTTGACGACTTCCTTTCCCAACCGGATGGAAATGTTGTTGACTGTCGTGACATTTCCAAAGGATAAACTTGGACGTTGATAGTCATTCGACGAGACATTATTGCTAATCTCTGGGGTGGTTTGAGAGTAATAATCATAAATTATGAAGCTTGTTGAGCTCCCAGACTCCAAATTGGTTGGAGTTATGCTTGTTATAACCAGGTCATTGTTTTCTTTGGAGTACTCAAACGTGGAAGTGTCTTCCCCTCCTTCCCTCGTTATTTCAACTTGGTCCTCGAGATCCTCCGCGGAGAATAGGTAGACGTGTCCCTCTGGAATGATGATGGGGCGAGGTTTAATTACCCATTCTAATTCTGGCTCATCCACCGACCTTTTGCTTCGGCTGCTGTCTGGGACCTCTGACTGAGGTGGGACAACAGGGATGATTTCCATGGCAATGGAATTCAGCATTAGTCCAATATTTCCATAGTAAGATGTGCCATTCACCAGAATGACCTTTCCTGGGAAAAGGTCTGTCCATCCTCTCATTATGATTTCCAGGTTGCCCCCAACTTGCTCTACCACCGGTACGTATTTATGCTCAGTCTTTGTCCTAATTTGGAAGATGATGTCAGTCAGATCGAGAACGTGATACGAGTCATTCCGTACGTTTTGGGGGTAGATAAAGACATCCGCGTCCAGACCAAGGATGTCATAAGTGGTCTGATTGAACCCTAACAAATGACTAGTGACATTGTTTCGATTCGTCAGTATTCCAATCTCTGTTGGATTTCCGCAGTCGATGAAATCGGAGCCGGTTTCCAACATGAAGGAAATTCCAAGTTGGGAGGCGTATGCTGATAACCGGGGAACCATATCCTGCTGGATCGTCTCCAGCCCCAGGGTCTCTTCCGGGTTGGCGATCACAGCAATTATTTCTCCGTAGCGGGATATTCTCAGGAGGAACCCTTCCGCGGTCATAAACTCTGGTTGTGTAT
>JAQIXQ010002606.1:0-10170 GCA_034700485.1 Pseudosinella alba | reverse complement strand
ATGCAGAGCTAAAAAGACTACTACAGTCTATTCTAGGCAAAAATGTACCAGTATGCCAATTTTCAGTGAATTTGGAGCGAGACTGCCTGGGCGGTTCACTTGTCAGTTTTCCCCGAAATGGCTGCAAACCAGTTTCTGTGAGCATGGCTGGGAAGGAGAAAAATGGAACGTGAACAAGAACATATTTATTGAACATGCCTTGACTGAAACACCGACAATCACAATCATCATCATCGTATCCCATTTGAGTCTGACTTACATTTTTGTTGAAGGAAGTAGCGAATGCATCAGTGCTATATTTATGACGGGTGATGATCATGATGCTGTTGATGTGCCAGGTTCAACGTTCAACACAGCTCCCATATTAAAAATAAACTGTTGACGATGAAGAAAAAATATGCTCAACCTTTTCCCTTGTTGGGCTGGCCTCTTTTTTCACAAGATGATAAGCATGTTTATTCTCCTCACGTCCCAACCCAATCATCTTGAGAAAGTCAGAAAGGGTAACAAAAAAAAGTCAACCAATCTGCGAATGAGAATGAAGGATCACCAGCCAGATGAAGGCCAGACCCGTTCAAGAAAAGGATGGAAAGGAAGTTGAAGGGAAGAGAAATATGCTACTTCATCTCTTTCATGCATTGTGGACGTGCGTGCCATTACCGCAAATGGAAAGTCAATTTCGTTTCTTCTGGTCAAGCGAATGTCAAGAAATGGAAATTCCTCTGCTTCTGAGATTCTCCGGCCATATGCCCGTCGGAGAAAAGTGGAGCAGTGGAAGCTGTCCGGTTAGAAATGATGGAATATGATATGATAGGAATGTGATGCTTTTGACTTTTGCTGAGGGAGTTTTGACTTGAAAATATGTTAATTGTTTGATGTTGAATGATAGGATGCTGAACTGATTTATTTGATTTAATACAGAAGTTGATGTATTATTAGCATTTACAATGTTTCCTGGAATGATTTTGGATTCATGTAATTTAAATGCAATAAAATATTCAATTGGATCAAATGAAATGATTGCGATGAAAATGAATTGTGTTACGTGCAAAGATCCAAAAGTCATAACGCCAGTGCAACAGACTCGATAAAACCATACCGCAATCCAGCCAAACCCTCCCCTCTCCTGATCTCTTTCCTACAGATCAAGTTTTAGTGATAAATGAAACGTGACACTGCTTTAGTTGATGGGGAGTGTGGGACAAGGGCACGATATATTGAAATGGGAGAAAGTCAGTAAACACGAACTCATTTGTGAACTTTCAAGGATGACAAATCACTTTTGATTTTATATTCTAAAATATATTATGCAGTAAGGTAGGAAGTATGGTATTCATTTAACACACCTTATGCACACCCTATTCACTTTTTTCCACTATTAATTTCTGGTTCTCTAAAAAAATATGTTTTAGCAACATAGTAATATAATATAAATCATAATTTTGTCATAGTTTAAGAATATGCATGATATATATTCCCCAGTTTGATTATGTTTGCTGTTCGACAGGGATAATTAAACAGATTCATGCATTGCACAATAGTTGGAATTTTTTGATGTACCGATTTAATGAAAGTTCAAAAATCCTATATTCTCGGACAAAATACCCTTTATTAGTCATAAAATACATTTTAGAATTCCATAATTTGCGCCCCTATTTGAGCAAATCTCTTTCTCTAGACAATTTTCTACCGGAAGTTATCCTTTGATGATGTAATATAGAGCTAGAGTGCTGAGTCACGTCCTGTGTGAACTAGGTCATACACACGTTTGTGTACGTCGTCGACACGTTTGTCACGCTCTTGTTCTCTTCGTTGCTTTTGTCTGCCTAATAAACGAACAGTCTTGTCTTTGTCCTCTCATCGCTCGGTCCTTTCTCTCTCTCTCTCTCTCGCACATACTCACCTGTCCGTTTACAAACAGCCACCACGGCCTGTTCTCACTATATCAGAGAGCTGTGCGGAAACACTCAGGCTTAACTTGTCCATTTTGTCTCTTTTATACTGTGAGGAGATAATTCTTTATCAGCGCATAGGAGGCTTCTGCCCTTACTCATGTGCGTAGGAAGCTTCTTGGATTTCTAGATAGGTATCTTTGATATGATAGTTTGGGTTGGAGTTATTTATGTATTTCATTTTGATTGAGTATTTTTAGAAAAATCAAAAGAAAATAGAAATGGGAAATTAAGAGAATGGACAGCATCAAACGTAGGCATTAGTAGGCATTCTACGAACACGTTAGCAAGAAAACCCGGGCTGTCAGATTTCGTATCTAATCGTAAACTAGAAATCTTACTAGAAATTATTTGATAAACCTTGCTACGTCGTCGGACAATTCAAAGTTTGAAGACTTTACTCAATGCTAAATCAGGATCAATTCTAACATCGGAATGATTTGGATGAGACAATGGCACGGTTAAATTAAAAGGACATCCTGTCGTACTGATAATTGGTTTTAAAATCCTTGAAAAATCTATGCAAAACGAAAGGTACTTCTTAGTGCAAACTCCTGAGCCAATTTAATAAAGTTTGTTCTGTTTCTTTTAGCTGTAAAGACTTATGTGGGCCCTGCATGCGCGCTGGTTAGCGTATCCGCTTCGGCGAGCCAACCACACCGTGGCCGATGCTGGAGGGTGGAAAGGACTTGGCCAAGGCCAGTGTGTAGTTCTGTGTCTGTCAGCCAACTGTTGGTAAGTTGGTTAGGTTTATTTGGTTTTAAGGTAAGTTAGGTATTTACATGTTGAGTTCTACAGTCTACAAACGGGGAAATAGCTTCATATCACGTATATGAAGCTATTACACATTCATACTCCACATAGCATACATATGGGTATATCGACAAGGTGATCATTCATTCCTAAAATTTTGCGTCGCCAACTTTCCTATCCTAAAATATCTAAAACAATAAAATATATATAAGTTGCGTCAGTATTAGCGTAAAAATTGAAATGTACGTAGATACGTTCTTACACCTTCCTTCACCTCCACAAGATTAGACGTAACCAGATACATAATACATTTCTACCTTTTTCTGTTGTTTTCTTTCAAGCTTTAGAAAAAAAGTTGCGTGATTCATGATTTCTTAATTTTACAAAAAATCAGCACCACCACTTCCACCCCATGACGAACGGGATCTGGAAGGATGTGCTGCTATTAGGAGCATTAGAAAGCGGCTTCCATTTCATGCTTAAAGGAATATTGTACCAGAAAAAGGACGGGTGAATTGTTACTCAACTGACTAAAAGCTGAAGGAAAAAAATCTGGGATGGTGGAAGAGTGACTCTACCCTCTGTACAGTTATTATTTTCAGAGAGAAAGATGAACTAAATATAAATGAACTCTGCTCACTCACCATTTTCCCAGTCATATTTCATATCCTCATATCCGGTGAAAGCGAAGAACCGGACTTGGAAAATATTTTCTTCTTCTCCCGGCTGGGAAGAAGAGAGAAAAATAGGGTGTACGTGGACGTAGGTGTGTCATGATGACGGAGGATGATAAAATGTTTATGAAAAGAGGAAATCATGTGCCTACAAAAATATATACATGCCTACACAGATTTCCTCTGCTTGTTTCTCACACCGGGTTTATTAATGTTCGGGACGCCCCTACCTTTACCAAACAAAGGTGGGAAAGTTCCCATAAACTCTATAAGTACTACTGGCATGAAAATGGACCATTTGGAAATGATTCGGAGGGGAATGCAAGATGAAACTGCATCCGGGACGCATGTTCAATTTTTGAGGGATGCAGCATCCCTCAAAAATAGAACATGCGTCATATTTAAATGTAGTAAAAATGTCGAACTGTTTATATCTGTTTATGTTATATCTGTTTTATTCTTTAATAAGGCAACTGCCAGTTTGGTTAGAAAGAATTGACCACACGCCTTCCAACTCATCTTCGTCATTCAGGTGGTTGTCAGATCATGGGTTTTAAAATAGTAAAGTAGAGTTTAAAATTTACAGAAAAATGAAGGTGTTTGTAATCGAGTCCAATGTTGCAAAATCAACTAATATTATCACAAACCAGCAAATCTTTCGCAGCAATTATTCGGTAAATAGAAAAAAGATATTCATAATAATAAAAATACAAAGGGTTTTTCCTCACATAGGTATTTCCCATTTTCAAACGACTGTGAATTTTAAAGCTTTCTTTGGTGTATCTGATGGGTCTGCTCAATGTGTTCCCCATTTCCTGCAGTTACTGCTCCACATATCCTTTTTCAAATTTCCATTATTTTTCTGCATGTTTCGGGCTTGAATTTGCTCCGCTACACATTTTCTTCTTTCCGGAGGTCATTTTTTGAGTCGTTTTCTTGCGGAATACCTTCTGTTTCATGAACCCAAATCCTACAGCAGCTATTAAAATTGCATCAAGAGATTCACTGAAATGTCCTCTTTCATAATAAATGCTCTCCCTCAACTTTTCTCTAAATTCCTTGAAATATAGGGCCGTTAACGTGGCCACGCCCCCTCAGGGTGTATGTTAACGTTGCAAGTACCCTCCATATCCAATAGTGGAGTTCTGGTATCAAGTGGTGGCTTAAAATGATCGCAAATTTAGTAGGTTACATTAACCTGTACGCTATTTGCAACCCGGAGCAGTTCTTGTGGTCAGCGCACACGGTGCGCTAACTACCACTAACGTCTCGCCCAACTTTTTTTTCGGAGCAATCACAGAAAATTAAAATTTTGGTGGAATCGTTAATATAAGCTGTTTTGGTCGGACCGTTGCAGTTTTGCTTAACTATTTATGTTTTCTTAACTGACAACAAATTCCGATATTTTTCGCATCATATGTTGGTCATAGAGCTTATCAAAGCAAAATTATCACTGGAAACTGAGAAAATGACCTTCTTCCACCAAAAACACCACTTCCGGTGGTGTTTTTGTCAAAATTTTAAATCGTACTTATACAACTTTTGCATATGTGAAGCTGCAGGAGTTTCTCTGCAACCTAGTCTAAACAATGGCAATGATAAGGTCATTAAAGGTCCCAAATCTCACATTCGAAAATGGGAAAAATGTAAAAAATAATCCTTGTATACTGGAAAATGTTATAATATTTGTTGGCGTTGAGGTGTTCTATTTGCATAATTTTTGGTAAACCAATGAGGGCATGACGAGAAAGTTTATCTACTACAAAAATATTTCAAACGTTTGCTAATCAATCACGTTTTATCCTCTAAGAAAATTGTAGAACATTTCGAAGATTTTTAGAACGTTTTTTTTATATTCATTTTACACTTTAAATCAATTTCCTCTTATCCATTATCACCCACATTCTTGCACATTTTTCACAAATTTCACAAATTTCACACTATAAATTTAATAAAAGTTTCGTAAGTAGAACATATGTTTTAGTCAGAATGAAGCCATTTCCCTAATTTCCAACTCGAGTTATGTAACAGATTCAATAAAATCGAGAAAAATCGGCCCACTACCCTTTCAAAGACTGGTAAGGGTTGACATCTCCTTCCCGATAAAGGAGTATCCCTTCTGGGGCAAGTTGAAACTTTCTCTCTCCGACAGCTCTCCTTTTCCAGAGGTGGTTGCAGCAGCTCTTCCACACTAGCAGTAAATATGTTGGTGGTGGAACGGGGTAGAAAGTTTTTGTGCTAGCTCAGCATGCATATAATAATTAGGTTTTTATTGTCAATAGGGTTTCCTCAGGGCGAGGTGATTACACCAAATGGACACGAACGGCAAGGTGTCATTATGTATAAATAATTCTACTAAATTACAGAAATGCATAGAAGACGCTTACCAGGATGAGGATGATGATGAGGAGCATATTCCTATTTGTACTTGGTTGAGATGGGGAAAGGAGTGGAACTGACTAAGCCAAGGTGCAGCCTTCACATTATTGTCGGGTTTCCCTTGCATGACTGGCGTCTCAATGTTGCGATGTCGGGGATTGCGGTGATCTTTCACATGATGATGGTGAGGCTCTGGTGTGCTCTTATCATCCACATCACTCTCGTCAACCAAAGGGGTTACCATATCCTCCATTAAATCATCACATTCTCCATTGGATAAAGGGAAAATTTGTTTTAAAAAATGCATAAATAACTGACATATAGCATCATAACATTTAGTTTAGAGCATTTGGGAAATCAGCGCAATTACGGAATTAGATCAATTCCCAGTGAGTCCTCTCCTCTCATCACCACCACCATTACCAACAACAGACACATATTAAATGGGAGAAAGTTTGGAGCAATTAGCCAGAGCAACTTCCTCTGTTCCCCTTGTTCCCTCTCTCCAAAAACATTTTATTTATTCATTCCCAACTACATTAAAAAGTCTTGTCCTCTCTCTTACCATGTATATGAATAGTCCCTTCAGCATTTCCCATCGAGTTCTGCGAGATACATTTGTAACCTGTGTAGTCCCGGCTGGAAATGTTCCTGATTTGGAGCTTCATCCGGACCCCGTAATGTGAGATGGCCTCTTCGTACATGTGGTACTTGTCGTTTGAGATTACCACCTCGCCTCCTGTAACATAAAATATTCAAAGGTTGAAAGGGTTGAGTAGTCTCTAGTCGGACCGATATATTCCATTTTATATATTTTTACAGGATAAAAAATCATAAGCTATGCATGAATGTTTTTTTTTGTTTCTCTTCGCTGACTTTGAGAACAAGAAGGGAAGTCAAGTCATTACATAAACATTAGTTCATCTTGACAGCTACAACAAGATTGAGACAAGCTTCAACCTATTTTCTACGGGAAAAACATTGGAGAATCAAAATGACTCTTGCTTTCTCCCTTTGACGAAAGTGACACGCGAGTGGGGTTCATCTTCATCCATCATCTCTTTTTATTCCACGCCTTGTGAAAAGTGAGCAGCCGGAGAAAGTCGAGGGAGAGGAGGGAAGAAAAAATGAAATGCGTTTGACATCTACTTTACCCTTTCTTACATAATGAAACGGGAGATATTACAAAGGCACAAGATGGAGATCATGATCGTGATCATCCTCATCAACCAATTAAAAGTGGTATAATATCTTTCTTCTTGTCGTACCGTCATCATCTTACTCCTCCAAAGCATATTCTGTGCTCAATTCTCCATTAGTATATCAAGTTCATTTTCACCCAACACCTTTTGGAACCATCATCGACAAAATCAAGCCCCCTTAGGGGGCTTGATTTTGTCGATGTGGAATCATTGGCACTTCACAGGAAAGGCATTTTTCCTGCCTTAGGCTTGGAGGCGCAATGCCAACCCTTCAAAGAAGAACTGAAGGAAAAACAGAAGAGATTCCATTCATTGTCCATTGGGGACTTATGTAGAAATTTTTTGAATATATATTTCACAGACTTCCAAAGACAAGATGGTTTATTCCAAACATGAGGAAAATGAGAGCATCATCTGCAACTTTGTATCCACGCAGCAAAAGCTACATACTTAAGCAATAGCAGGGTTGAATGTTGAAGAGTGAAAAGTGTATGCTGGTTAATGTAAGTGCGAAAAATGTGTACTTCCCTTCCCATATCCCATCAAAGAAGAAACATTTTTAGGAATCACGACCGTGATGATAATTGCATGCGAGCATCTTACAATAAATAAAGGCGGTAGATTTTTTGTCTCTATTTATAGGGATTATGTCAATTATTTTAGAGCATATGTCGGAAAAGCTCCTGGTGACAAAGTAATATTGACAAAGTCCCAATCGCACAGAATTTGCCAACTAGTGACAAAAAACCGATGCTATGCATTTGGTTTAATTGACTTTATTGTTGCTTGTCGAGCATTTTTGGTTGAAAATTTATCTTAAATGTTGTAAATATAGCATTTAATTGTCTGTCCTACATACTTATTGGAATTGGTTTTATGAATATGACGTGTAAGACTCAGAAGCGCCAGATATCATATTTTACATTTGTGGCTGCTCCATAATGAATCTTATCCGACATTGGTTTTGCATTGGACTGAACCCGAATTGGACTAATTGATGAAATTCTCGGAGTCTTATTCTGATTGTGAGTTTGAGAAGGTGTAAGTAGTCATAATTCAAAAAGGAGTATCCAAATTTCAAACATTAGGATATTTTGCATTTCGGAAATATAAAACCCGAAATTGACCTGAAGATGTTTGCTTACATCCAATTCCAATGAATACCGTGTGAAAACAGATTCGTTTTGAAAATAATCTGTTTGATTGGTTTTATTTTCAATGAACACTGCTGACACTAAACCGGAAGTTCATTCGATGGACTTTTGTAGTAACTTGGCCGGGAACCGGCAAAGTACATAATAAAACATGACACTGAATACCTTATACTTTCAAAACATAAAAAGTAATTTAAATAACCAATTAGTTATGTAATTTCATTGAAAAATGTATTTCACCATTAAAAAATATTTTCATTGGTTTTTTGTCAATTATTTTTCTAACTACACCGCAACTTCTATATTATTGCACCCCGGGGGGAATGAATTTGCTAGCAATTATATGGAGGCTGCAATTGTGAGAGGTTCTCTATATAATGGCAGTTTGTATATAATACAGAGGTTTTTACTGAAATACATACGTAGCGTAGGCAAGCACAATGAATAAATATAAATTAACATATAATATATGGAAGTCCAAAACTGTATTGCTACGCTTATTTAGTCATAGTAGACAAGCTGGTTGGGTTGGGTTCTTTCCATTCATACGCTCTTTGTGCTGGCTTAGTAGAAATATGGGGTGCAATTATAGAGAAGGGATTATCCATGCAAAGTATGCTCAAGTGCATCTGATATTGATGCAATTAACCGGAGGGTGCAATTATAGAAGGTGCAATTTAGAGAGGTATAATACCATGCAAAATCGACGGGCAGGGAATATGGGTGCAATATTACAGGGGCTGCAACTACATAGGGTGCTGTAATATGGAAGTTGCGGTGTATGTCACTTCTAATGTATTTTAAATGATGGTGACGAATGAACCCGACAACCGAGGTTTTTTTAGGAGACAAATGATCCCTAAACCGCATACAGAAACCATTATGCCATAAATAAACCTCTTCATTTCTTGGAGGAGAGGTCACCTTCAAGAATCTCTGAAGGTTTGATGAGATTCACTCCAACGCCATAATGCAGCCTTCATCTTTCATATCTCATCCCAAATAAGTCCATCATCCGACGGCCGGCTGGCACAGCTCCTACAAATGACTGGCTCCTAGTATATCACTGGCTTAGAGATAAAGGAAGTAAAAAATAAATATTGAAGGAACAGCATTCTAATTTATATCCACAAAGGATCTTGTACTGCATCACAGTGAATGGCCGCCCCATCCCCGGAGAAATCCGAGAAAAAAATCCCAGTATCTTCTGGTCGCACTCTCTCACTTCTGCCAAAGCCAGCTTATATTTCTTTTTTTTCTTTCCTAAGATGCAACAGCAAGGCATCATCGCCTTAGTCCGACATTATCAAATATTACATGATCTTGTGGGGGGAAGTCGTGTCGTAACAAGGATGGCTGATGCTGATGTTGATTCCTCTGATGCATTGCATTACAGTGCACTGCTTGGGGAGGAGGAAGGTCTAACCAACCTTGTTTCCCCAACTGGGAGCAAGTTACCCAGGGTTAACCTTGTTATCTCTACCCACTAACTTAAGTGAAGACGTAAACAAGTCTGGAAAGAAACGAAAACCGACCGGTTGAAGATGAGGCATGCCGTGAGTTAGCCCTTACATCCACAAGAAAGAATATGATAGGAACAATAAATAGTAAAAATAAAAAAAAGTTATATATATGCGTAAACTGACACTGGATCTATTTGTTAATCTTGTATAGTTTATCAGAAATATTAAATTCTGACTTTTTATCTTGTCAAAAGTTCGTTTTTTTTTGCTATTTCCTAAAAAACTGGCTTCGACAAGCTTTCCTTTTTAAAGAATAACTAGATGAATATGTGAAGGCACGTATGAATTGTGGTGAAAGTCGTGCTTGTGTTAGCTCCACAAAGGCAAAAATAACTTGGAAAGGGTATTTCATGCGGATTGTGAATAGGAGAAAAGAAGATGATATTACATCACAGGGAAAAGGACAGTCGGAGAACCAGACTGGGTTGACCACAATACCCTTTGAAATGGAAGCAGCCACCTCAACACAAAACATAGAAATAACTTCCTTTTTGGGTTATTGTACTTTCGATCAGGAGACCACACTACACCCC
>JAQIXQ010002605.1:0-10181 GCA_034700485.1 Pseudosinella alba | reverse complement strand
CATTGCCATTATATATGGACATTACGTTATATTTTTTATTCAAGTGTTTACTCAAGCTTGAACTTTTTGCACATGACATGGAAAATATTTTTCAGTTTTTGAGTGTTGTATTGCTAACTACGGCATCCATTATCTATTGCATTGATACATATACATATTACCATTTTATCTGTCACATTCACTTCATAAAGCTGCCAAATAGGAGTTGCAATATCAACAAAACGAAAAAATCTCATTATCTGATTATGGCAAGAAAGAAATGTTTTCACGTCCGAACTCCGCATGAACGTCAGTAAACGTTTAAATTTAGAAAAATATTATTTATATATATTTCAATCTGAATTATGTAGTATGCTGGCATCAAGCTCTGGGGCCCAGCGTAATAAAGCCAGAAGTGATTTGTTTAATCTTCTGATACTGTATACTTAACATGAACATTTGATTTAAGCAAAGTTCGTTAACTTTGGGGGCACATCGCATCATCTCGTCATCATCGCATCATGAATACCCCTTCACCATTCCAGTCCGTTTCCCTATGTAATTATGTTGGATGTTATCTCAGTGAAAAATCGTTGAATTCTCCATTTGTTCTTGTTCTCCTAATTTTTAAGTTGAACTTCATTTGAATGTCAAATCATTACATTTCTCCCACATTTACTTCGAATTTCGAAGTTCGAAATAATGTCATGCTCTCTCTGCTCAGTGAGCAGTGCTCACTACAGTACGGTACGAATCGCAGGAACGAAACTTATTCAGGAAAATCCGATTCAGTTCATATATGTAAGCTCATCTTCACAAAATGTGTAGCTTTACGGACAATTTAATAATTTTTAGAGCAAAGTTAGAGAACGACTAAAGATTTTAATTTAAGATCAAAATCGAAGGAAAATTTTGCAGAATCATATCCTATCATATATGTATATATATTATAGTTATTAATATCCTATCATATTATATTTATAACTATCTAAAAACTGAGCTGGAGTGAGCAAGAAAGGAGAACCGTGAGACAAGAGTGAACTCCGGCATCCACGGTCTGGTCTATTTCAGGAGCTGACATTTCACGAGGAGAGGGCAAAGCCATAAAAGGAGAAAGGTGTCAAATGACCATATGGATATATTGGCATTTGCTTATGGAAATGGAAAGGAACTGGAAGGTTTCAGAAGGAATGAGAAATGATGAGTCAAGGATGAGTCAGGGAAAAGATACCTACCTAAGACTAAGTGAAAGAGCCCGTTAGTGGGTCACTTATTATTATATTCTAAATATATGTATTATCCAATTCCCTTAATTTTTTAGTGTATTAACTTTACAATTACAAATTACAAATGAACAAATTACAGCTATGTTGACACAATAACGTGTTGAAATATTTTGAAAAAATAAAGTATGAAAATGAATTACTTTTTTGGGAAATGAAAGTGAAATATTTTTGACGATTTTAAACTTGAATTGACATTATTTAGATTTGCTTGTGCATAAACTTTACCGACAAAGGTTAAACGAAAAAAGGTTGAAACTGCAATGACACGGATGTGTGAACTTGTATCTATATATAAAGTTTTAGACTAGAGCATGATCAAACAAAAAAGGTTACCATCAATAATAAATTTTGTGTGCATATTTCGACAATAAAATGAGAAATATTTTTTATGTGAAACACTGCAACAAATATGTTTCGCATATTGAACGAAAGAAAGGATATGGATTGCCAACAGAGGAGAAAGGAGAGGATAGAGACATTGGATAGGTGTGAAAAGATTTACGTGTCACTTAAATCACTTAAAATTGAAACATTTTTCATATCATATACCTTAACCAAACTACATATTAACTGTGATTACATACTAATACATATTATGATATTTAATTTGCATGTTGGTATTATTCATCCTGGAAATTTTGTCGTGAATGTGTGAAATATTTTGCTTATAGCTATATCTATTCAATAAAAAAATTGGAATGAAAATCATGTAACTGTAATTTGGCTTGGCCGGAAAGTATCTTATACATTATTCCTAGATCATTTAAATTTTCATATTCATACAAATTATTTTACCGACAAAGTAAGAAAAAGTTACATACATGAAGGTGTGAAGGGAAATACGTATTAGAAAGTTGAGAAAACGATTGGCTTTGAAGAAGCGGAACACTAAATGAGAAACTACATAATATTAATTTTGCTAAATAACATGAAACGGGTGCATTTCCTTGAGCATAGTATAAAAGTGGAATGTTGCATATTGCACTTAAACTGTAATGATGAGCTTGGCTCGGTACAGACTAAAAACAAGGTAATAAAAATGAAGCTTGTGGAGCATGATGATAACAGTTATGGTTAAGATTATGGCTATTGCTATGTGCTTATTTAAAAAAATTGCTTTGAGCTGACCTATATAACATATATCAAGTAAGTATTTACGCGCACTTCTTATATCTAATCGTAAGTAAGTAATAAAAATGGAACTAAGGATTATTTTATTTTTAAACTTGCCTCATACGGCGTTCAGCATACTAACATAAACAGAGAAAAAATGAATACACGTTTAGAAAGGCAGTGTCAATGAAGCTGAGATAATTTTAATTTTGTTTTTAGAAATGAATGAATGAAAAGAACGTATACATAATTACATAATAATAAAAATCAAATAAAGCTAATATTTACATTTTACTGACCTCAGACGGCCAATGTCATAAAATAAATTAAATTGTTCTTAAATGAATGAAAGAATATACCTAAGTATGTATGTATTTCTATAAAGGCTGGTTGCAAATAACCAGTTTGCTGATTGCTGATTGTAGAAAATGTAAAACCTGGGATTTTGCAAATTAGCCCTTTGTGATGGCTTCATTTTATTGAATTTTGTTGAGGAAGAATGGTTTTCCGTCTGCCACCATTTTAGAGCAAATTCAGAGAACGACTAAATATTTTATTTAAGATCAAAATCGAACGAAGATTTTGCAGAGTCATATCCTATCATAAATGTATATATATTGTAGTTATTAATATCCTATCATATTATATTTATAACTATCTACAACTGAGCTGGAGTGAGCAAGGCGAGAGGTGAAAGGAGAACCGTGAGACAAGAGTGAACTCCGGCATCCACGGTCTATTTCAGGAGCTGAGAGAGACGAGGAGAGGGCAAAGCCATAAAAGGAGAAAAGTGTCAAATGACAATTATGGATATATTGGCATTTGCTTATGGAAATGGAAGGAGCTGGAAGGTTTCAGAAGGAATGAGAAATGATGAGTCAAGGATGAGTCAGGGAAAAGATACCTACCTATGACTAACAATAAATGAAAGAGCCCGTTAGTGGGTCAATTAATATTATATTCTAAATATGTATATATTATCCAATTATAATAATTTTTGGAGACTGGAAAGAAATATTTTTTTGTGACGACAGACATGTCTACAATGGAAATGCATAAAGCTGTCAAACTCAGAATTAACAATATTTTTATACTAACTAAATTGAGTCGACCAGTGGAGCAAAGCTGACGGGAAATAGAACTGCATTTTGGTACTCATTCTCGGACGTGCGTCTTATTTTCAGAAGCTGGCCATCCACAGGTACAATGCATATACCGCCAATCTAGATTCATGAAGTGTAAAGTCAATAATAACGTACAGCTGGACATTTAACATGCTCTTGAGGAAAACGTATGAGTTATCTTAATACCATTAGGATCTTCCTCAGCGTTCGCACATTTGCTTCTGGGCATTCCGCCCCACAGTAGATCCTATCGTAGTAGCCCAACTCGGAACTCTCCCTTTCGTCCAGAAAGTTGCCAGTGGTGAAATGTGGGACGCAAAAATCCGATGACGTGTTACACGTCTGAAATTCAACTATTTTCTTTCTGGAAAATTATGATTGATATTATTATATGATCACATTACCCACAATATGAGTGCAGCTCTACCAGGCTTACTTGGAGTATTCCACAACATCCGGGTACACATCAATGCCACGGTTGAAACCATTCTCCCCCAGGATAAGACCACACATCGTGGACAGATATCCGGTTCCGGAACCAATGTTTAAGAAGGTTATCCCTGGCTGGAGCTCCAGTGCTTCCAAAACGCTTGCATAAATTACCGGAGAGGATAAGTGCAAATTTTGTTCTCTCCATGCCGCATTTTTATATACCGTAGCATTGTTAATTCCTCCCTTGGCAAATAATCCTCTATCAACAGCTCGCATGATTTCTTCGACACGCTTTGTCTAAAAGTTGAGAATTCACATCAAAGTTACTAGTAAGATGCAAAAAACAATTAAGATCATTGGGCACTATCGTTTGCTACCTTGACATATCCCTCCGACACTAGTGTATCCAACATTTCATTATTGAAGATCGATGAAGATGCAGTCTTTTTGCCTGGTGGTGGTGGTTGTGGGGCTTGTGGCTTTAGTGGCCACGAGAACGTTTGCAAATTTCTCGGGGCTGCAGAAACCTTGGAGGAAGAAACATCTGCAACATCAGTAACTTCTTTTCCTTGTTTCCTAATTGCAATTGTAACTTTAATTTTGCACAAAATCTCCGGATTTTTGTGAAAATCCTTGAAGTATGCAACTGTGATCTTCATAGAAGGTATCGAATTTAGATTTTCCGTCTTCTTGAAATGTATTGGCTGAACCTTCCATGATAACTGGCTCATCTTATTTGTGTCTACAATATCGTACTTAGCATCCCATTGAGCATCTTCCTTGCCAAATCGGATACACTGGAAAGAATGACAGCTTTCATTCTCTGTGGTCACGCAGAGGAGAAATCTGCAATTGGGTTCAGCTGCCAAATTATTGTGATTCAGAAAGCCAAGTGGTCCGCAAACAAATGCGTCTCCGGATTGTTTTGGCAATTCAGACCTTCTTACTGAAGTAACTTTAGAAACATCTCCAATTGCATGTTCGGTTCGAAGATGCCGTTCGATTAGAACGGGGTCGTGGCTGAAGAAGGGGCAGTTTGGAAATCCGAGATGTTTGCAAACATCTACGGGCCTAAATGTATTCAAATCTTAAAATGAATTATCCGAAAATGTAATTAAAAATATCAAAATAAAATTCATACCGAAAGTGGCAGCTTGTTTGGTGCACATTTCGATCCTTCCTCAGAACTTTACTGTTGCAGCCATATTTCTCGAACTGGCATTTAGCTGGCAGATTTTCTAGGATACCCTCGAGGACTCGGCTTCGTATCTTTTCTTGCTCATAAGGAACCCTACACTGAGGACAAATTCGCAAATCTTTACAGCACTCGTCACAAATTACATGCCCGTTTCGACACTGAAACACTTGGTTTTCCGGCAGGTCTAAACAAACTGGACACTGTAAACTGTCCTCCGGCACTTGCTCCATTTCTTGAATTAAGTCAGTATATTAAATGCAATACTTATATGGAGTAGTGTGATCCAAAACCAATTTCAAAAAATAAATTTTTATAGGTCACTATAAAATATATTGGAAAGGTTTGATCTGTATGGTTTTCTTCGAGTCTCTGCTCCCGTGCCAATTAACTACCTTCAGGCCCCGATGGTGCTTTTCTAGATTTCTATGGAAATAAAACCAATACAACTTGCGTCACTGGAATCGGAATGGATAAGAATCTGAAAAGATTTTCAATTTCCTTGTTTTTAGCAAAATCTCAAAATCGTTTAATCTTTTCTAAAATAACTGTAGGCTGTGGCATACCATATCTTTGGATATTTTTTTTCTTTGAAGGGCAAATTGTTAGTTTTAATTATGGCATGCAACAAATTTACACACAGACTCATTAACACCCCCGGAAATAAAATATATACTCCATAAAATTTATCTGTCTTTTATAGACTAGCCAATATTATAGGACACACGGGACATATGAATTGGCATGTGTAATATGATGTCGACATTTTTATTAAAATGTGCCATTGGTTCTAAATTCTATGAATCCTGCAATGCAAAATGACATACCTAAATGCTCAAATCCCATTAACATTGAGTTAATTAAAAATGTGAATTCAGACCTTGCCTATCCACATGACTACTATGCACTTACAAGAAAGTACGTAAAAGTTTATGAATCATAAATTAAGTCACATAAATTTTTCTCGGAATTTTATATGATTTGAGATCAACGTGGAATAATGGCATAAATTTTTTTTTATGATACCTACATACACCATGAACTATTATGTCAATGCAAAAAATAGACGACGTGACCGCTTGCGACTTTTTTGCTTTTGAGCCAGTCTCCAGGAACGACTACCACCTCCCTCTCAGAACTGGGACGCAGTAAGAATTTTATATAAAATCAGTCTCATACAGTGCAGCTCGAAAGTATCTACATGCCTCCTAAAAGAAAACTGCATGCTCTACAAGATACAAATATTTTTAATCACCCTGATCCCCCCAACTCCCCCCGAAAATCGATTTCGAAAACTAAAAACTCAATTTTAGATGTGACAAGTGAGCGTGCCCATTTCAATGAAATAACGGCGGGAATCGACAGAACGCCCGAAAATGCATATACTTGCAAAAAAAATTTAAATGGCTAGTCTCACTGGTACATATCTAAATTAATTAAAAATTAACATAGGATAAGGATAGGGGGTAAAAAATATACAATGGACTTTCCGAATATAAACATATCAGATATAAATTAATATGTACCCAACGGGGAAATGTTTTGGACAAAACTGTTCTAAATCATGCCTATAATCAATTTGGGTGAACCACACCGTATAGATACAGAGAAAGACCCGGTATATCAAGTATGCACTGTATATACGGAAAAAGACCATTTGCAATCTTAATGTACCTATGGTGAGCACTTATAGAGAAAAATTAAGATGATACTGTAATTTGCTCTCCTCTGCACCACCACATTCCTCTCAGGGTGGTAGTCGTTCCTAGAGAGTGGCTCTTTTGATATCAATATGGATGCTCTCAGTAATTATGATATGCAATATTGAATGCCACGCATACAGAATTGTTATACCTGTAATCACTTCTGTGACATAATGTCATTAAGCCTTAATGATTAAGGGAGCGATGAATAAAGAAAAAAATTAAAGCATATGGAATTTTAGAATAATTTATACAATCATTGAAAACCCCAAGGAATGAACGTCCCTATCGTAAATGCCTATTTGAAGTTTGACCCGAAATGCAATTTTATAATATGGTTTCGTACCTCTTGATGGTTTGGAGTGAGTAGAGGCGCGGCTAGGAGATGCTGGCAAAAACGCTGAAGCCACTAATAATACTTTCCGAGAAAATTATTAAGAGTTTTCAGTTATCTTTCCAATTATATTCTAAATTAGTACTTGTCCAATATTTCACGTTGTCAACAGAGACGAATTAATGTTCAATATATGTGGAACTGACGTGGCAATTTTTTTGCTGTTCCTTTGCATTTTACACAATAATTGTTCATTCTTTAGTGACGGTGTAACTGAGAATGGCCGTCACTTCATAAATGTATTTAGAAGAGGACAGTGGAGGTTTAGCTGCCTAAGTTTGAAGGATTTTATTTGAAGGATTCCGAGAACTCTCTCTTTTGGCCACTCCCACTGCACGAGGCAAGAGCTCCTCATTTATATGAAGAACTTGTAATGAATGGAATGAGCAAATTCAATGACCTCCAAATTGCTTGTTCACTTTTCATGTATTTTCAATTTCATACGGTAGTTGGCTGGTATTTTACCTCCATCATCCTAGCAATATGTTTGAAAAAAATCATAAATAACATGGTGTTCCGACAGAGTTATAATTTTAACATGAGCAACGTATTTAGCATAGCGTAATATTGTGCACGTAACTCAATGCTATTTAAATATTACCAACATTAAATTGAAATCTAATACCTTAATCAAGTCCCTATAAATATACTTGCCTTGGCATATGATAGATGCCAAATATGAGCGTAGGTCATTGACTCCATTTCTGAGAAATAGCTTCGATTGGAAAATATTTAAACATTATAAAGATTTTCAAACAAAATTATGATATTCACATCTCTCGACGTAAACATTTGGCAGATTTAAAAAATAGCAAAATAATGACTTTAAATTGGAATTTAAATAAACGTCTACAACGACCTAGCTACGGAGCTGAAAGTAAAAATATTACAAGTTGTCTTAAAAATTGTTTTAATTGAATTAAATCGCATTAAAAATTTAAGTTTACAAGTTGAAGTATTACACTTTTCCATTTACAGCAATGCTAAATTTCGACCTTTGACCAACTTCGGTTCATCCGATATAACTCAAAATAGGACGTTTGGATTCTCATGTGAAGTGAAGCCTATGAACAAAATATTAGAAAAATTTATAAAGGAATGAAGCCGGGAGAGGGTGCACAGACAAACATCACGAAACCATAACTACGCTTTCAGCTTCGTAATAAGCAGGAACTACAAGTTTCTTGAAATTAGTTAACCAATTCAGTCAGATCTTTATTGAGAGATGTGGAAGGTAGCTAACGCGAACAGAGACTAACTAGTCGTTTACAAAACATAGTGGAAGGTAAGAGAAGGGAAGGAGGAGGAGGAGAACATTTGCGAATGTTCTATTGTTGTTGATGATGTTGATGATGTTGATGAGTGTGACGAGGTCGTTGGATGCTAGTGCAGAGCTACTCTGCTTGCTACGCTGATGATGAGGAGCATTCATATATGCTGTTCCTCATGTATTACAGTATATAGTATATACTGTGTCCTTTTCCTTTTTATACATCATTCTTGATTACTATGCCTAATCGTTGAAGGTTTAGATAATCAATTTAACTGCGATATACGAACCGGTCCTGGGTCTATGAAGTTACATTATATAAACATTATGCTAAAAAATATCACTGGCGATACGTGTCTGCGACTACCGATATAACTACCATAAGTATATACAACAAATAAAATAATAAGATAATAAACGGTTAACTTTAGCCAAGGTTTCAGACACTAAAAAAACATGCATTAACATTTAGCGGGTGACCACAGGCTGAGGAGAACAATATAATTTATTTTTTGTCTTTCGAGTCATATACTCAAACTTCTTAATTGCTGGCATCTTATTAATTATGAATGCTAGTGGAATATGGCATACAAAATTATTAATCCGTTATAAATATAAAAAGTAGATGCATAATATAATATGCTATGTACCGTAGCCTGGAATCAATTCATTCCACATCTATGTAATTTACATGCAATTTAATTTTTATTACAACATGAATCACAAACATCTCATATATACTCCAGCCATGGCCATGTCCACTGTCAATCCATATCATGGCTTAACTTTTTAGGATAGGCCAATCTTTCGCATCACGGTTTGCTCTAGTTCATCATTCATTCAACTCTTATCATTTTTATTGTATTGGGATAATCTGTCATATGTCGATAAGCAGAAAGCCTATAATAAAAAAAGTGATGGTTGCCAATGCGGTGTCGCGATGATAGGTATGAACCATGCAGCCAGATGGAACTCATGTCGCCATTCCCAACTCTGAACCTGTGGAAATGTAATTAAAAATTACTTTATTGCTACCCATGAGAAAGGTGTCGCTAAAGATAGATTCATGTAAAAGTGTCTTTGCAACCCAGATTTTCATCTACAAATAAGTTTACTTATTATGTTTGATCCTCCAAATATGAATATTTTATATTATTAGGAAAACTAATGGATGCAACTTTTCCATTTTACTTAAACTAAGCTGTTCCATTGGTCTCTCTCTTTGGCAAGTTGGGATGATATGTATTTGTGGTTGGGTAAGTTTCCTGTGAATTGTTGTTGGCCCGGCTAAGCCAAAGAAAGATTTGTAATCACCAGCAGAATATGGTGGAAACGTTTTTTTCTGTGGCTGAAAACGTCAGTTTTAAAGTTCACATGATGAGCTCGTGAAGAGATGCCCAAGCTATATTTTAGGTTTTGCATGATGAGGACTATTTAAGCCCAACCTAATTTTGTAAAGCGCTTTTTCCAGTCCATAATGATTTGTTCACCGCAGGAGTAATAGGTACACGTAGATTAAGCTAATCATTTGATTTTTGCACTACAGTCAGAGTAAATTTATATCACACAGCGACACAGGATTACGCGAAGAACATTAATGAGTCATGGACCATGACTCATGTTATTATTTATCATAGCAAAAATCATTGCGCAGCGTAGAATGGCATGGCTCTCTTGTCTCTCCG
>JAQIXQ010002604.1:0-10183 GCA_034700485.1 Pseudosinella alba | reverse complement strand
TTTGTAATCACAAAGTCTTCATCACCTGCCACAATTTTTATTTATTTAATTAAGCTTATTCTATATTTGTACTTAAACCATTTACAATCTCCCCCAATTAATTGTACGTAAATTATGCAGGGCTTCAACACGTGTCCACATCAGAAATAAACTGGGCCGGTTATCCAGACGATGATGCCAATATATCAACTTCACTTTGCTCCATTAGGGAATACAAGAACACCGAAAAGAAGATTATCAGAGGTAACATTATGACCAGATATACATCTTTTGTATATGTATGACGGCTAAATAATGTTGCCTTTGGTGACGACACTAATTTCACCATTTTTTTTTGCTTTGTTGATAATGCCACTGCCAGCTACATACTGGGCTTGCTCTGTAGACACGAAAACGAAGAAACAGTTTTCCACATTTCTTTCCACAAACGTGTGCTGGAACGATTTTGTAGAATTCTGCGCAAGCCATATCTCAGAATATTAATCAGAGGAAGAACAGTAGTCCCGGTAGCGAATTTGGATATGCTTCTATTTGAAAAGCAGTTGGATTTATCCGGTAAGAAATGAATGGAAGAATATTATGGTCCCATCCCATGGTCTGAATTTTTTTTTTTTCATTGGATTATGTATTTTGAATTTTATTTTTGCCAATTATATGGAAAATAATATGAAAAATCATATAATAATAAATGTATATTTTTGTTTAGAAATAGTGAAGAGATCTCCAGGTAGCATATCAACAACTTACCGGCTATGCTCTTCGCGTGCTGAATTCAATCCCAACTTTACTTGTGATATTATACTGGGATGGGAGGAGGGTGACCCTGTCGACCATTCCAATATCCACATTCCACCGACCAAACGTGCTAAGGAGCACTGCGGAGGGTAGCTGCGTGTGAATGCTTTATTGCGAGACTCTTTGCGTGGATACTGAGCATATCTGATGTCCTGGCTATAAGAAATATAACTTTCTAATTTGTATACATAATTACCTGAAATGTACTGATATTATGCAGAGGGATAATAAATAATCAGGATGAGATCACCTCATTTGAGTCATTCGCAATATTGTCCGTCTCCTTTAATCATGAAGTGTTTGTCAAGCACGGTTTCATATCGCCAGTTTATATAAACGAGCATCACATAATAATATGCATAATATGCGATAGGACAGAAGCAAATATTTCGTATTCCGTCCAGTAGTATGGCATAACATAACGCTAACTTCATAACTTCCACAGCTCCACCAATGTAAATTATCAGTTTAGATATCAGTTTCCCAAAACTTATCTACCCAACTAATTATCATTATTAGACAAAGATATTAGCTTTAAGACTAGGGCATAATGTCAACTGAAAGTGCAATTTGTCTGTTTAAGGACTTACACATACCAGTTAAAGGTAAAAGGTGTATAGTAACAATAAATCAATCATGATTTCTTGATCCACCATTTTAATCTATTTACAATTTAACTACTTCCTGTTTACAAATTATATGACTCTCAATTTCATCTCTTGAAGGTCTTGCATATGGAATTACAAAGGATATACAATTCAATGAGGAATCGAATGACATCGATAAAACTAAGTTACCTCACCTCTATTGCTCCCCGAGTGCATCCGAGAGCTGCGGAACAATCGTAATCGGTAAACAATTTCTGTTGCTCTGACAATATATTAGAAATGGATAATTTAACTCGGACTACTTTCTCCATGGCATGTCATAGGCGCATACTCGTAATACAATTTGTGGAGGATATTTTAAGCAAATATCTGTACAGAGAAGTTCTGGAAGCACTTTCTGCTAGTTTGCCGACCCCATTCCTCCGAATAGAATGTCGAGAGGTGACCCAACAACCAACAAATGCAAATTGCATCACAATTGAAAGGCGAGTGAATTTGGCAGGTAGTTTATTCTACACTACATTCACTTTTTCGTATTTTCGACTGGTGCTTTTTCAAGGTCAATCGTTGTCGTTGCTAATATATGTTGCTAGAAAAATAGTCCGGCTTGCTCAAAATTATCTAATTGAAAACATTTTTATCTAGAATTGTTGGAGGCATATCAGCTAAACAAGTGGACCACGCTTTTCCCATCTATTGATAAAAGTTATGATGTTGATATCGTACTTGGCTGGGTGGAAGGTGGAATAACGGAAGGGAAGAACTAAAAAAAGCTACATAAATTTATTTCATGATTTTCTCAGAAATATGAACTTTCATGACTTTCTCCGGCCAGTTCGATAAAGCATTTGAGCTGGGACTTTATTTCCATTCCTTCTAATTGGTAGCGTTGGGTTTAGTAATTATTTTACATGAAATAATAAATTGCACAAGTATAAATATATTTTTAGATGCCAGTTTTAAATATCATTTTTCAACGGGATTGTCATGACTGGGTCCTTTTCAATCGCTCAAGGGATGTCGAGAAATGTGATTTTTGAAATTGCCTAGAACAAATCAGAAATAAACTTATGCGTCACTGGAATTAGTTATATGAGTATTAACATACCATATAAGGACAACAAATTAGTAATACTGGTAATTAAAATATAATCCCATGTATTAATTTGAAAAGTCCCGTCCCGTATATGAAAATAAATTATCTTGTCTATCTCAACTCGCACTCAGTTTTACTTGTCATTTTTTTGTCATTGTGAACGAACATACATGCCTATACTTACCTGAATATGTGCAACTTGACATTTAAATGGATAAATTACTTCACTGCTTTATTTTGAATCTGACGTGTGTTAATGCAGCATGATTTTCATACGGTTAATCATTTGACACTTATCTAACTTCATATCAGTTAGTGTGCTGACGTTATCTGGTTTGGGTGCATCCTGTTTAAAACATTTTTTTATGTATTTAATTATCACTTGCCGCATAAAGGCAAACTCTACTAAACACAAACGTTTTGGGAGATGAACTAGATAAGGTCACCAATTCACTCAACTAGTTGCCAAGTAAAATTAAATGGGACGACTAGATAACGTTCATGGCATCCATCCGCCAAATCCCTCAGAAATTAGCACGAGCACAAAATTAGTCGAATCATTATGATATAAAGTCAATATAAAAACATTTCTTTACTGGTGATGAGCTGACGATTATGACATTATCACGATAATATTTAATTTGACTTGGGTGAACAGCTAGCAACATCAGGGAACTTGGTGGGAATGGGAATAAAAACAAATGAATAATATTGGTACAAGGTTAGTAATAAAAAATTTCAAAAAATTATAATAAATTATACTTAATCAGCGTACAAGTCGCTCAGCTTCTTCATTTTGACATTATACACATATCTTCCCGTTTATTTAAACAGCTAATGTGGATCAGCATCGTGCCTAGCATCATTCAATAAACGCCATAGTGGACGTAAGCAAAAAGCAACTACAGTCATGTATTCCAAAAGAACTTTGTCTTTGTCTAAGGATTTACAAGTTCCTCGAAACATACGTATGTAAATTACCCAAGCAGGATTTCATGATCAATGCATTTATGCCCTTAAATTTTATAATTGAACCTTTCACCGTGTCCGCTAATTGTCCCTTTTTGTATATAAAGAGCCCACAATGGTTTATGGGGAAAATATAGACTGCTGTGAACAACTGGAATCCAATTCACATAAGTCGCTCGCAGATTATCTTCAGGAACTCAGAGAAGCAAAAACGTAACCTCAGTCAAATATTAAGTGCATTAGAAAGCATAATGGCGAGGGAAAATATTCCTGTAGTAAACTTTTGAAACGTAGCTTCTAACGTTTAAATATTCTCGGTTTACTAGGTACATCCTGCGATTACATTTTACAACTACAGGTGATTTGAACATACTCCTTTCCAATGAACTCCACCTGGATCGACTCTGCAAGATTTTGCCCATGCCATTTCTCCTAATCCAATGCAAGGGAAAGATCCCATCAACAAAAAGAGATGGAGTCACTCATGAAAAAAGGCTGGACATAGCAAGTAATAATCTATCACGTTTTGTATGCAAATAATTTATAATTAGCAAATTACCACAACATATTTCATACTTCCAACTTATATAACATGCATAGTTGTTCTAGTATCTCCAAAAATGGCAAATTTGGATTTGGGAATTGAGTTTATTTTAATATGGAAAACATATATTTCCATGTAGGAATATTGGGGAACTCTCGAATAGGTCAATGGATTAAGCTTTTCTCTCTCGATCAAAAAATCGAAAGCTGTATCGTGGATATTAGTATTGGTTGGGTGGAACCACTGACCAGGTCCGTCAAAAATGCTGAAAATTCCATGCGACTCAACTTTGAGACTTTGTTTCAAAGTCTGTTTGAGAAGGATGCTTCCAAGGACTTGACAATTATCACTGGTAATGGAGCAGAACTTAGATGTCACCGCATGATATTTGAAGGTGCATGTTTTAGTTCACTTAAGCCACAGAAAATATCTAAATTGAATATGTGTATTGATTATTGACGGCCAACAAAATGTTTACATGTAACGCCACTAAATAATTTTGAAATTTATATATGTCCAGCTCACAGCGATGTCCTCTCCGCCATGATATCACCAAACAATGGCAGAAATGAAAGGGTTGAAATGCTCGAGAATTCTGAGGAGGGATTGTCCCACTTGCTCCAATATCTATATGGGATGGAGCTGAAGATGGACGATCTCTCCTGTGGTGTCACAATCGAGTTGTTCAAAACAGCTCAGAAATTCAAATTGACACAACTTTCGGAACGGCTTTGCGAGTATTTTCTCCGAAAGACAAGTGATTGGTTCACCCCTGATGACCTGTCGGACTTATACTTCTACGTGAAGAATTTAGCTGAGTTCAAGGCTATTGAGGAGTACATCTTGAGCATCATGCTCCATGAGCAGGAGGTTTGCATTAAATATGTTTCACTGAATATAAATTTGAGCATACCTACTATATTGATCTCATCATCAACATTTGTATTTACAGGCGATCAAAGGAGATCAAGGCATGCGACCGACGTAGGAAGACTGACTCAGAGGCTGTTTTTGATATTTTGTCGGTGTTCCATTAGATGGCAACGAATATAAGTTCCTATTTTAATTATTATTCATTGGATTTATATTGCTTTACTCTTAATTTAGAAATAAGATTGGACCATTAGAGCCCATTTTCGAAATATAAATGCCATTTTATAGTTGTACTTGGCACCGTAGTCATGATGCAACAGTTGTAGTTAGCTATATAATAAATCTAAATAAAACATGCAACAATTGTAGATAATAAATTATATTACGGGTCGTATCTTGATTTGAAAATTACTGGCCGTAGCCCTCGCGTATTACCATCATATTCATATTCATATTTATATTCCATCGCTTCTATTTGAGCCTAATGATTATAACAGCCATAAATGAATATACTCGGATCGTAGATAAGAGTCCGCTAAAAAATGGGTGTGTTCAAATATGACTTGCCGTATTAAAGCAACTCTACTGAAGACAAATAATGTTTTCAGAGATAAGCTTGACAAGGAGAATAAGAATTTCACTGAACTGAAGTAAAATTGAGTTGCATGATCCGTCACTCGACGAGGGAATGGGAATGATTAGAGATAAAATTCATCCAGTCAGCGATAGCCAATATTTCATAACTCATGGCGATATACTGATGTGACAATATTACGATAATATTTTGTCTAAACTGTCGTGAGCAGCAAATAACATCAATGAGCTTGGTGGGAGGTGAAGTAGAAACTAACAAGTAATATTTACACAAGGTCAGTAATAATAATACAGTCAGTTTCTTAATTATATTTACGCTATTAACGTTAATGATGCAGATAAAATATTAATCTTAATGTTGTATTTTTAAGTTTGCTTGCGGAGTAAATGCGGGTCCTGGAAGAAACAGTCAGCCAATCAAATCATCATTACATTAGCAAAAAAAATAGCAACGGCTGTGATGTCTTCCCAAAGGACATTTTGCCTGTTTAAGGATATCGCTGTATACATAAGCGAAGGTTGTATGTAAATTATTTACGATTTCAATTTCATGATCAATGAATATATAGCACGTAACTTCCTTTCAGCTTTCAGTTTTGTAATTGCATCTTTTAACCGTATCCGAAAAGTGTATCTTTTTATATATGAAGATTGTACAAGGGTACTCGGG
Source organism: Pseudosinella alba (assembly GCA_034700485.1). Lineage (NCBI taxonomy): Eukaryota > Metazoa > Arthropoda > Collembola > Entomobryomorpha > Entomobryidae > Pseudosinella > Pseudosinella alba. Next base: position 4,034 of record JAQIXQ010002604.1, on the reverse strand, counting down.
AGAGATTTAAACTGTGGACCTAATGAAGACACTGATAAATCAACCTTATTTCACTTGCTCGCAGAATATATTGAAGAGCTCAGAAAAACAAATCCGTAATATCAGTCAAATACTAAAATTTAATAATTAAATACACGTTAACGTGACAAGGCGGTAGGAAATATTGCTGTAGCATATCCTTGAAATGATGATTTTAACGCTTAAACTTTTTTGGGTTTACTAGGTGCGTATTTGTACTGCGGCTTATATCTCAATATGCTATGTTCCTTACGCTTAACGAAGAACTCGACATGGATCGACTCTGTTGCATTTTACAGATGCCATTTCTCCTAATACAAGGCAAAGGAGAGCAAATTCCATCATCAAATGCATATTACGAAACATACGAAAAAAGGCTGGATTTAACAAGTAATAATGTATATGATCCTATGGATGCAAATTCACTAATCATATTTTCATATACCTATATCCAACTGGTAGTTTTTATTTTATTTTTGCTACAATAATTTCAAACTAATTTCATACTTAATGTAAGCTTCGCTATCATCCTAGGAAATTATAAATTTGGCAAATGTGTTTATTTTAATATAAAAAATATTTTCATTTAGGAATATCGGCGAATTCTAGAAGAGAGGATAAAATTCACCTTTTTGTTCTCGATCCAAAAATTAAAGTCTGTACTTTTGATATTATTCTTGGTTGGTTTGAAATAAAAAATGTTCCAAATTCCATAAAACTGAACTCGGAAACTTTCCTTCGAAGCCTATTTAAGAAGGATTCATCCAAGGACCTGACAATTGTCGCTGGCAATGGAGCTGAACTTAGATGTCACCGCGTGATATTTGAAGGTCATAATTCATAAATACCGTCTAAGCAAAATGTTTACCGATAACGCCATTAGATAATCGTGAAAATTAAATATTTGCAGCTCACGGTGACATCTTCTTCGCCATGATATCACCCAACAATGGGATGCAAGGAAGCAGAAATGGAAGGGTTGAAATGTTCGAGAATTCAGAGGAGGGATTATCCCACTTGATCCGTTTTCTGTATGGGATGGAACTGAAGATGGACGAGCTCGCTTGCGGCGTCACAATAGACTTGTTCAATCAAAGTAGCTCAGAAATTCAAATTGACACAACTTTCGGAATGGCTTGGCGAGAATTTTCTTCAAAAGCGAAGTGATTGCTTTACCCCTTGTGACCTGTTGGACTTATACTTCCATGTAAAACATTTAGCTGATTTCAAGGCTATAGAGAAGTATATATTGAGCATCATGCTGAGGTTTTCATTATATATGTTTTGCTGAATTTAAAATTGAATGTAACTAGTACACTGATTTCAGTATCAAGTACTCGTATTTTATTTATAGGCGGTCAAAGGAAATCAAGGCGTGTGACCGACTTAAAGAGCTGAAGTCGACAGACCCCGATTCAGTTTTAAAACTTCTCTCTATGTTCCTGGAGATGGCAACGAATGCAAGTTCATATGCTAATTCATAATCATTTGAGTTCTCAAATAAGATACAGTAATTTATATTTTTAATTTTACTTCAGAAATAAGATTGGACGGTCAGAATCCTTTTGCGAGATGCGGCCTTACTTAAATATTCTTTTTCTTATTAATGTTAATGTCATTGTTTAATAGTCGTACTTGGCAAAAGTTGTGATGCAACCATTGTGGTACCGAATTGTTGCTGGTAACAAATACATTTTCAAAAGATTATTTACTCTTTAGATTGAGCTATTAAAATAAGTATGTATGTCTTACATAAATTATTAGGAGTGTAATCAAATAAAGCAATATATTATGTAGAATATTAAGCTGCTTTTCCACCGAATGATTTTAAGTTTAAGTCATTAATTTATACAGAAAGTTATCATTTTTCTTCTTCTTCTCTTTACACAGTTTCAAAATAATCGCAGCTAAAAATCTCTAGTAATTCATAGTTCCTGATAAACTAACGTAATAAAAGTGCAGCGTATCTATATGGACTATGGACTATGATTATAATAATAAACTTGGTTGTTTTACCGATTTTATAAATTTCCTAGTTATATAACAATGAAACTGCGATTAATTACCAAGGTTAAATTAAGGACGTTTTATGAACATTCATATATTACTCACTTATCTTATTTCATGGTTGCTTATCAGGTTTATCATTTGGCATTTATACACATTCTTATCGGGTAGTGGGCTTAACAATTCCGCTTGTTGGTTGCAACCTGCTATGAACATCAATATCAATTGATCAATTGTCCGGCCAAGTTTGACCATACATGACTATGGCTTACTTAGCATGAATTCTCGGAGAGCATGGCACTTTGTATTAAAATATATTATGATAGAAAATAGATATCACAAGCCATTACAATTTACTATAACCCAAGCATAGAAACCGCCGGTAAATATAAGCCATCACAGGAAATGCAATAATGTCCTCTGAAAGGACTTTTTGCCTGGTTAACGATACACCTGTTCCCGAATACGATGGTATTTAAATTAATCACGATTTTATGACAAATGCATTCATTTTATTTGACTCTCGCCCAGTTTTGTAATTAGAATATTTCTCCCCTTCTTCTCATATGAAGGTTTTACAAGTGTACACGGAAACGAGATAAACCGCTGTGAACATGCTGAAGGGGCCGATAAATCAAGTTTACTTTCCTTGCTGGAAGGCTATATTGATGAACTCAGAAATGCTGATAAGCAACATGAGTATATATTAATATATCAAACTCACATTAATATGAAATAGCGATAGAAAATATTGCAGTAGTAAATCCTTAAAAGATGCTCATAATAACCTTTGAAACGTTTCGGTTTACTAGGGTAGTACTGGAATATTTTTCATTTGGGCATAGTTTTTACATTTGCCTGTACAATGATCTCCAACTGGATCGACTCTGTAATATTTTACCGAAGCCATTTCTCTTTGTTCAATGCAAATGCAAAGGACAGAGCCCCTCAACAAATACAGATGGGAAAATAATACAAGAGAAAAGGCTTGAGTTAACAAGTAATAAATAAATTATGCCCGTGTCGAGTTTTATTTTAGTTTTGCTACACAAATTTCAAAATAATTCCATGCTTTATAATATCCTGTGCTTCGTTAACATCCCCCGACATTGGGAATTTGCCGAAAATGTTAATTTTCATACGGAACAAAGGTGTATTTTCTTTTAGGAATATTGGACAACTCACAAATAGGTCAGTGGATCGAGCTTTGTTCTTTTTCGAAAATTACAGGCTGTACCGTCGATATTATCCTTGGTTGGGAATAAAACATAATATCACCGTCGTTTTCACCATGGTCGAACTAGTATAAATCAGCTAATTTAGTTGCATTTGGGGCGATTCGCCGACCCTCCTTGTTAAAGAACACATTTGGAAATGTAACCTATCTTACTTAACTCCTGTTTCGTTCTTATAAATGTTATTTTAATAGTTATACTTTTTACTATAGCTATGATGTGATGCAACAAAATTGTAATTAGCTATATATTATAGCAAATCTAAGTAAACATTATAGGAAGATTTACTCAATTCTAAGTCAATTTTAAGTTTAAATCACTAGTTCATGCAGAAAGTGATCCTTCTCCTTCCCTATTACTGTAACGCTGGTTGTTAAAATTGGAACCTAAATTAAATAACTGTCTCAAAATAATCGCATCTGAAAATAACTAGCAATATTTGTTGGTATCCCGCTGCTGGAAACGATCGATTAAAATCATAAAATAACATATTTGTCAACAATGCTAATTAATAATTAATTTGATTGTTGGTGAATGTTACAATTTGCATAGATATATAACTATAAAGCAGTGATTAATATTCAAGGTTATATTAAGGACGTTTTATGTGTTAATTTTATCCTTCATTTATCTTATCTCATGGTTGGCATAAGCAAAACTTAGGGATTGCCCATTTCGCAACATCATATACTAACGCTAAGCTGCATTATATAAAGAACCATTCCACGTATAAAATTGCAATGAAATGCTGCACATAAATTACCATTGATAAGT
>JAQIXQ010002603.1:0-10184 GCA_034700485.1 Pseudosinella alba | reverse complement strand
CCGTGTGAACACGTGGGCCGTGGGCCGTGTGAACACGTGGGCCGTGGGCCGTGTGAACACGTGGGCCGTGGGCCGTGGGCCGTGGGCCGTGGCCGGGCCGTGCTTTTAGTAACTCTCTACTTCTGGGATATATAAATTAACCCGAGTTTCCGGCTTTCCATGAACGTCCTTTTCACTCCTCGAAAATGTAATTTTAAATAATATGTTCTAATTATTGTGCGTTTCCCTTTAATCATGATGTCTTGGCCATATGGAACCTTCCAAAAGCCCCAACCAGAGGTAGATACATACCCTTCCATTCCTTTTCCCAGTTCTGGTAGATTTTTTTTTTAAGAAATGGGTGGTTCATACAAAAAAAAATGTTTTGGTCCACCGTGGAGGAGCCTTTGTCGGCATAGTTGAAGATGACTCAGCAGCGACCGGAGACGGCTAATTAATAAATGTAAACTACCTTTTTGGAATCAAACTACACAGACAACAAGTTGCATTTCAATTGGGCACAGCGTGGTAGTGTCAAAATCCCGAAGCCTTCAGATTTCGGATTGTAAATTTCTCCATCGCACATGAAAATGGGCGCTGGAGAAAGTAACGGGAAAGTTCTCTCGTCCCAATACTACCTACACGAATAATAATCAGGGAAATACAAATATCTGTGAACCCACTTTCAATTAAATGAATAACTTTTTTATGTTCACCAATTAATCAATCAATTTAGAAATAAAAGATGATATAATAGGTATTGATAATAAAATGGTAAAGAGTGTGTGCAGTCAATTTCCCCAAGAATTTGCCAGCGTCCGTCCTCCGTATCTTCTCTTATTTGCACCCCTGGAATTTTCAAAATAAGATTGATATTTTAATTTTAGATATTGCATATTATTATTACATTTTGTCAGTTTCGCGTTAAATTGTCTTAGATTCAATAAAATGGCCTGCCTTCCGGTTACACTTACATAAACAGAATCGATACAGGAAAGGAAGGGATTCCACTTATCACAAGTTTCTGTATACAGGCTCAAGTCCCTGATTTCCAGATCTGAAAATAAAATAAAATGATTTTATATATCATAAGTTTGAACATTCAGCGTGGTTGCAATAAATATGAGCTTTAGAACTCATTTGGCCCTGACCATTTACATGAGTTGCTCCGCTTTGGCACCTCCGTGACCACCCTTGTACCAATTCTCATTCGCCAAATGGGTCACCATCCCGCTGATATCGACCTTGGGTGGTCCCCCATCTAGACCATTCTCCTGGGAAAGCAATCCGTCACTTCCTAGCATGCAGAGTTTGTTGGATTTGGGGAACCTCTTGTTCAAGCCCTGTCAAGAGAAGAAGTGTGTTTTTCTTTAGTCTGCATTTCAAAATTTGCTAACCTAAGGACCTAAGGAATCCAACCTTTTCAGCATCCGCGGAATGTTTTTGACAGCCATTCCATTGTTTTTGGTTGAAGGGTCGGCTGACCTTCCTCCAGTCGTCCTGGTCGTAAACGGGATTGCAAGTGATAACAGGCCAGTGTTTCTCACTGGACACCACGACCACCGGGAATAAAAAATTAATTAAAGTTATCCAGACAAGTTTTTCAGTAATTATTCACAGTTTACTTAAACGTCCATACCATTAATAGGACGGAGACCATCAAAATGGTCACAAGGGTTGGAGTCTGAACTGCCATATTTCTTTTCAAAAACGTTTTTATTCGGTGTTCTTCCAATAGGTATAAGTGTTACTGTCGAAGTCAGTGGAACAGGATAGATGACCGAGGGACGGTGTACGATCTTTTATATATGGTCGGATAACTTATTCGTTCGTAATTAAACGAATAGAATCAATCTGCCTTTTGACGTCATCTATTCCTAATCAGCACACGTGGAGAGATTGCAATGTGTTCGGGGATGCAGAAACGGTCGTCGGGATTATATTGTTGTTTAGGCATAGCGGGCAGGAGTTGACAAAACAAAATACCATTAGGTGTAATTTTTTATTTAAAAAAAAGTAAGTCGTTAACTGGCTGACGAACTTTTGGTAGACACGTTGCATGTTATTTGAGTAAAAGTTTCATTATATTCCCCCAAAAAAATGAAATGGTTCACCAAGCATCAATCAATCAATACAGTAATAATAATTACACACATTAGTAATAATAGTAATATAATTGATATTCCGAAATTAAAGTCTATAACATCCAAGTCCCCAACCCGTTAGTCATCGGCCGATATTTTACTTGCATCCCTGGAATTAGCAAAATATATTTGAATTTTTCTGATACATTACCTCTCAGGCACACAACCAAAATTTATGAACACATTAGCAGAGTCTGGTAGAACTTACAAATACGGAATCGATACAAGATAGAAACGGGTTCCATTTGTCGCAAACTTCAAACACGCTCATACTTCTAACTTCCAGATCTGAAATTGAAATCAAGACATTTGTAAGGCATTCCTATTTTAGCATTCACTGTGATTTACTAATATTTGATCCGAACACATATGTGTTTCATTGCATTTTTGAACTGACTTACGAGGAAACCATTTCACATGGTTCACTCAGAATCGCCTGAAACTTGGCAAATGGATTACTTAGCAAGTAAAAGTAATGTGTGCCAAGCGGTTTAGTGCAATGCTCAAAGTTACCATGGTTACGGCCACTTACTTTTTCAAAAAATGCAAAACTTGTCATTTGTAAAACCCCATATCTCCGGTTGCTGGCATCAAAATAAAGTGATCTTGGCATCGTTAGATTCGCAAGAAAAAGTTGCATAAGATAAGCGTAGTGTCTACAAATGAATATCGAAAAATCAAACCTAATAATAGTGCTAAAAATATTTACCTTTGATTACATATTATAAACTGCTCTTTTGCATAGCGATTTCTGTAATCATATTTTAGCATTTGTAACTTTTTCCTGCGAATCTAACGATGCCAAGATCACTTCTTTCGGATGCCAGCAACCGGAGATATGGGGTTTTCAAAATACCTAGTTTTGCATTTTTTGAAAAAGCAAATGGCCGTAACTATGGCAACCTTGAGTGTTTCACCAAACCGCTTGGCAGACATTACTTTTACGTACTAACTAGTACATGTGCCAAGTTTCAGGCGATTCTGAGTGAATAATGTAAAATGGTTTCCTCGTTAGTTATCAGACTACATGATAACTTACGCTTTTGCCAACAATCCGTCATCCCCATCCTAACTTTCTCCATAAGTTTCTCTGCTTCAGCACCTCCTAGCCCACTCTTATATCCATTTTCATTCGCCAAGTAGTTCACCATCCCACTAATGTCGAATTCCACTGGACCAGACCGGACCTTCTCCTGCATCACCAACCCATCGCTCCCCAGCTTGCAGAGTTTGTCGCATTTTCGCCCCTTCTTGTTTACACCCTGCAAAAAAGACAAGATGTATTGAAATACTCTGTTTGCATTTGGTATGTCATTGGCTAATTGATTCCACCTTTTGGGCGTCCACAGCATCTTTCTGGCATTCCTTCCACGCTTTTTTATTAAAAGCAAACGATAGCTTCCTCCAGTCGTCCTTATCGTAAGCGGGATGGCAGGTGAGATCAGGCCAGTGCTTCTCACTGGCCACGATCTACAAGAAAGACAAAATTCAAATAATATATCCAAATTTGAGTTTAATCACAATCACAGTTTAACTTGAATTGAATTTACTTACCACGACTAGGACGGATGCCATCAAAGTAGCTAGTAGTATTAGGCTAATTTTGGCCATATTGCTTGTTGAAAATCTCGTAGCTTTTCCTAAGCTGGTCTTGAATCACTGGAGCAGAATGGATGACTGAAGTACGGTCTCCAATCCGAGATTATATGGGGTATGATGTGCTCCTCGTGGGTAATAAGGTGAATGTCATTTATTCTATTTAGTGGAGGATTGTAATGCGTCATGCATTCCAGTTTATTGACGTCCATCGTATTACGCCTCCGCTCTAATGAGCAACGAATGTAATGTCGAGGAGTAACGAGTAATAACACAAATTCAGGTCTTTTGATGCCGAAAGTCTTAGCAACATAACAGTTTTTCCCCTCAACCCAAATCCCTCGATCATTAATATGTTTGAAATCATATGTAAGTTTGAATCTCCCATTCGCATATCCTCTCAATTCCAAATCCTCTCAACCCACTGAGGTATACCAGCATCATTCATCGGGTCAGAAGGTTAGGGGAGTCAGGGTCGGGAGATTCGTGGTCTGGGGAAAATATACATTGGGAAAAAGTTGCTCGGGTACGCGGTAATAACCGGTAACTGGTTCTGCATCCTCTATATTTTATTTGGCGCAGCCGTAGAATGCTCAAAAACACATTCCATTCTACATCAATGCGGAATGGAATGTTCAATGACGCATGGAAATATATACTTCCTCACCAGGACACGCTGTGAACTGTTGGTAGATGTAGACGAAATAAGTAAATCCAATGCATTCATATCACTATATCAGTATATGACCTTTTTGCGACCCAGCTCCTACAAAGTGCTTATCCCGCGTCGCATTTGCACACGGTGCCATTCGACTAGGTGACATTTAATATATGATTGCTCAAGATTAATTACGCACGTTGTGCTTCCGTGTATTAATATATTGAATACCCACTTACGTCGATGAAATTTCGTTGCCCATTTATCCTATCAATAATGTTCCTTGTTTTAATGAGTAATGGGTAAATGTTTGTTGATTTACTTTAGGGGCTGGGTATTTTGTGTATTCCCTTACTTAACTCAAAGCATGCTGGGCAACATTATGCTTAAATTATAATTTATGCATTTAATATATATAATGTTAAAACTATGGAAGTTTTTAACAATCAATATCATTATGTAAAGATCAATCAATATATGTTTGTTTGCTTTAAACGAAATATGAATTCAAAACGGATTTTAAACATTTACATATCATGCAGATTTCCTGTGGATATTTAATTGAATGGCTGCCTGAAACTTGATAATAATACATTTCTTTCTATGCATTTTCAATTTTTTTCTATTTGATCTTACTCGTTTCTCGGTGTACTTACTCAATCTATGACTCGTGCAGTATGACATAATTGCTGATCAAGGTGAATCGACATGCATATTATGGAACAATCATTTGTAAAGATGCTCTACCTTCCAAATATAGTCATTATTTTGATGGTGTCAACTTTTCACCACAGCTCATTTCCGGATTGATATTTAAACTTGCGACAAGGATTTGGATGGGGAAAACATTCATTTTAAAATTGCGTTGGCTTGTTTAATTTTATTATGTTTCTTATACAACAAAATTCATTCCATCACCGACTAATTGTTGCAAACATTGTGGGACACTACTTCACAAGATTGTGGTAATAGATAATAACATAACATTACTAGATTCTAGACAAGGCATTACTTGAAATTTAAAAAAAACTTGCATTTTTCACAGTTTTTTATCATAAGATTACTCGTGACGAAGTCGTGGATCAAATTTAACATGGGGGATATGAATTCAGGAACTTTGTTGTTGATCTTTTTTTCTAATTTTGTAAAACTCCATTCGATTTCAACTATTTTTGGTGCGTGATCATGTATAGAGATTTTTTTTCATGTGGGTCGTCAACTAGCCGTAATCTATATGCTACAGATATGTTATTTTTCATAGTTTGGAAATATGATTATACCTCGTAGTGTGAAAAGATGATATTGCATTATCCAAAAAAGGGACCTGAAACACAAATTAAAATGACACATTATTTAGCATTTGTGGATTTACAATGCCCACATCATAAGTTGACTGGAAAAATAAGAGTTGTTTGTTTAATTGATTTATTACCTCCACTTTTGAATTTTGTAACAGCGAAAGTGCTTGCTACAAAATTGTTGTCTCTTTGGACATGGCCTTGGCTAGCTGAGCAGGAAGCCGGGCAAAATTTTAGGTCCATGGTCCTGTCGCTACTGATATGCATCCTTTTGAATCCTCTGAAAATAGCTTCTGATTGATTTCTCCAGACGACAAAGTTGGATACCAGATCGATGGCCCTGCATGGTCTACCAACTAAACGGATTATATCAACCATTGGAAATATCGTAATGTTGTCAACTTTCACATTAAAATATCGGGTATTGGGTCTGTGGTATTCCGTTTCAGTCACTTTTATGACCAGTTCGTATACCCCATCTTCAAAAAACCGTATCGGGGAAATCAGACAAGGTTGATGCTGACCGGACAATGCATGTGCTTGTGTCCCCTCAACGTACGTAAAAAGCAAATTTGCCCAGTCCTTGGAATTTAAATCATCCGGTCGATAGCCTGAAATGTCAACCTCGTCACCTCGACCTGCTTTCTTGCAGATCGAGGTCCCTATATAATCAACATAAATTAGGAATACATTCGTTTGATCTTAAAAATATTTCCGGTCTGGCAAGTTAAGTTAAGTTTGCCAAATGTAAAACGTACGATAATCCGAAGCGTTCTTGAATCCAACATGATTATTTGGCTTATTTATTGTGGTATTTTGGGCTGCGTAGTGCACATTATTTGTATCTGTGTAGTCATAGCCGTTCAGATTCACTGCGAAATTAGACCGAGCATCCAAGTCTAGGTCGCAGTCCCCTTCCTCAACTAAATTTTGGCATGTGTATCCTCCTGCTGAATAAAATGATTTCTTTCTCCTGCATTCTCCTGGCCAGAAGTGGTTGTCCTGGCATTCTAGAAGTATACATGATGAACAATATTACATACACCATTGTAGGTTGCCATATGATTTTAATTGAATTCGGTAATTACGGTAATTCCAATATAATCGTAACTAGTGCTGCTAAATGTTCTAGACTAGTTTAAAATATAACAAAGGTTTGGTTTTGTTCGGATGGAACTGATGAAGGTTAGGGTTAAGGGGATATTTATTTTTGGTTTGGTTCCAAGTTGATCTAGTTCAAACTAGTTAAGAAAAACTAACAATGTAAAAATTGCACTTCAATGACAAGGAAAGGAAATTAGAGTACTTATTATGTTCAATTCAAACTACGAAGTTAACTTTCAGAATATTTAAATGTTATTGGCGAAACGAAGTGCAGACAAGCATCTACAATAATGTCAAAAAAAATTGCCTGGTGCCTTGCTATTTGTTGGTGCTGACTAGTATTTGACACTTTAGTACAAATCGTAAGAGTGTCATTGTCTGAGTTTGATTCTCAAGTATATTATGAAATAAATGGCTATCTACCTACATAAATATATTGGCTATATCAAGCATGCTTAAACATCAACAAGTAATTGTCGACCCGATTTGCAACATTTCTTAAAATGATTGTTATGATAGTGGGGATATTGGGGCTAGTGCACAGCATTGAATCAGTTGACCTATATTCGTTTGATTTCGTTCAATGTATCCGACCACAACGTAACATGCTTGGACGAAACAAAACAAAACGAGCCAAATAAAATAGTTTGAACTAGTTCAACTCGAACCTGTTAACAGTCCTACCCTACCTATTGGTAATGTTTGAGTCATGATACATATATTAGAAAATATCTTCTAACAAAACGTGCGGCAGTCCCGGTTTTGACACATTAAAGATATGTTTTAATTGGCATAAATTTAGGGCACCAATCGTAAGTAAAAATTAGCTATGAAAAGTATTACAAATTATTAAAATTGTTAACAAACAATTTAACCTAACATAATCCGCGTGAAAACTTTGAGGACGTAAAGTTTTATGAGTGGACAATAATCAAAATGTGAGGACTGTGACTAACGGGATGAAATCGGAGTGACCAAAGTTTGATGGCACAATTGTCAAGTTAATAACTTATGTAATGCTAATTTGTCTAAGAATGTGTACAAGTTACCTGTTTGGTCGGCGACGCACTTATTTCCACTACCTGTGAGGTAGTCACATTGCCTATCCACACAGGAGCACGGGTCTCCTGAAAACTGCCCACAGTAGTCGTCAGTATCGTTGCATGGGCAGAGCGGTTGTTGTGGAATCTCCCGTTTCATTTTCGAAATGGTCCCCGTTGATGGTAGGAAGCTACCCATGTCCGCATCATGCATTTGGATGATTTCTTCTGAAATAAATAATCGAATTGCGTAAATTATAACTTTGTCTGAAAAACATAGTTTTTGTACTTAAAACTTGGGGATACCAATAACTTTCCCGGAGCCGAAATATGCTTGCTCACCTGCTGAAAACCAAGACGGGATTGACTCAAGAGAGCTTTCTCGGGGGTCGAGTTTATTATTATTTTCTCTTCAGGTAACGAGGCACAAGGTGTCTACGTGCGAAAAAAAAACTACATATTTACACCATACCTATTCCGTATGGTGTAAATAAATATAAAAAAACATAATGATGTGACCAAAGTGATGCAAGAGGATCACCATAAAAATCAACTTCTCATATTCTTTTTATATTTCATGCTGGAATTCATATTATCGCTTTGAGTATATTTTAGGATGCGACGGGAGCAAAAAAAAATATATTATTTTCGTAAAAGTAGTATTTCTTCTGGATCGTAAAAATGATAATGTAATAGTTTTTTTTCTTCGTCCATCCCATGCCCGTCTGTCTCGATGCAGCTCATTGTCAGTTTTATGCTTGCATTGGCTCCTCGGATATGCCCACCGTCCTTGCAGTTCATCATCGTTGAGAGACAAAGTATACGACTAGCAGGTTTAATTTTGTCTAAAAAAAACTTTGTAGTTAAAATATACAATGACTTTTTTATTTCATGACCAACAACTGTCATAAAACTTGAAAAAATATTACTGCCAACATGGATCTTTTTTAAATATGACAAATCAATAAAAATATCACCCTGTAGAACAACTCTATCCCATCCTGATTTTAATAAATGTCTACATTCTTGTTCTCCGTGAAATTATTTATAAACTGGAAGCTCCACACTTCATCCCTTATCTGGTGTTGACTTGTAAATGGAGGGCATCATTCTGCATTTAAGTTGTCCCTTCTGACCACGTCTAGATGAGTGGAATAATATCGGTCACCGAAATAAATTATGAACGTTCAGATTATGACCTATACATTTTTGGAAATGACATAATGTTGGAAAATGCATTTCAGTTCTTCACATTCCGAGAACAAAACTAATCCTAAGTCGAAGTAATAAAATTGGATAGGTATGAAAACCTTTTTTTATGGACGACGGCAAAATAAGTTTCCGTCTGTTTGCAAGACTCATAAATATTTAATAGTTACTCTGTCCGTTCCTCAGCTTCAGTTCAGCTCTGAGAGCTTGCATTATGCTAGGCTCAGGTAAATATAACAATGTAACAATTTTTGTGACGTGAACTTGAGGAATTAACTTGCGACTTAGCAAGTTAATCATTTTGTGCGGTCTGTCTGTCTGTCTGTCTGTCTGTCTGTCTGTCTGTCTGTCCAGACGATAACTGTCGAACGGTCTTGAAATTTTCAATTCTGCTTGAAGTAATCGATAGCTAGGCAAAAAAGAAAGGTCAAGTTCGAAGATGGGCAATATTTGGCAACCGGAAGTAGGTCAAAGGTCAAGGTCAAAATTTCTGTATATGGCAATATATGGCAAGTAGCATATCATTGAAAAGCATTTCTCATGCTGTTTCCAAATATGCAAATTTTATGAAGATCGGCTATGCCGTTACAGAGGAAATCACTGTTGAAAATGACAAAAATCCATTATCGGCTTCTTAATGTGCATAAAGTTACACATGGTGATAATGTACATCTTATGGCTTAGCAAGCTACTTCAAATACATAATCAAAAAATGAAGGTCAAGTTCGAAGATGGGTAGTTTAGGATAACCGGAAGTAGGTCAAAGGTCAACGTCAAAATTTCGCCATATGGCAACATATGGCAACTGACATATCATTTGAAAGCATTTTTCGCGCTGAATTCAAATATGCATATATCATGTCATAAATGTACGCGTTACAATTACTGAGAAAATTACAGTTGAAGTTTTACTTCACTTGTACATACATTATAAACGTATTGTTGAAACAAGTTGAAACAAGCCTTTTTGTTTCAACTGCCTGATTAATTTAAAACATCAGTACAACGTATTTACATATAATTAATATATTGAAATTTATGTTGCCTGATGTATTTATTAACTTGCGACTTACCAAGTTATTAAGATTGCCCTGTCACTCTGTGTGTCCGTGTGGACGTCAGTCCGAGCGATAACTTAAGAACTGGGCTGAATTTT
>JAQIXQ010002602.1:0-10189 GCA_034700485.1 Pseudosinella alba | reverse complement strand
CGACATTCATAGTCGAAAAATATAAGGTTAATTTTAATTCCAAAGTTGAGCAAAATAGAACGGGCCAGCTATTGTATACAGTATACGGTTGTGAAGATCAAGTTTGAATTTTAATAATGGCCTAAGTTTTAATCAACTACCTATGTTTTTGACATTCTAGTAATGTATAATATTGGATATAGTTATGACTAGAGCTACATTAATTAATACAAATTAACCAAACTACTTATTACACTCGATAGCTAAAACATTTGCACTTCAATTAGGAAAATGCTAATACGTAATTTTAGCTCGAGCAAATAGAACTATTCAGTATTTGTACATTACACAAAATGAAAAATAGTAAAAATGAATATGCTTTTCAGATTCACATATTTAGACATTACACAGTAATTAATCGAAACATTTGTAAGTGTTACACATATTTTTTTGCGAATTGTGTGTTAAATTGTATGTACATACATTATATATCTTGAGCAGATATCACTGGACCAGTGAATAAGACTCTGACTTAAAATTGCAAATTATAGTTGGATTCTGATACCTATTACAACAATGCAAATTGCTAATTAGGTAGGTAAAGTAAAACATTAAAATAACATGATTCATTTTTGCATTCAACAGTTACACAATTCAAAAGGAGCTTGGTATACTATGCAGTATAAAAAACAACCGGATTTATTACGATTGTGCTGGATAGAAGTCTTCTGAAGCATCACAAATTATCCTTTTGCGATTAATTACACTTTAGGCTAGTTAATTAGTTTTTTACTCAGATAGCACACAAAGTTTCGGATGTTCATATAGTAAGATATTTGGTTTGGTTACAACTTCATAATAAAGCAGTCCGTGCTGTGTAAAAAAATGTGGACTATAGGTAGGTGCAAATATAAATTAATGATAGGTTACAGATATTTAAGATCATGTGCAAAAGTAATTTAAACAAAAGTAAGGACAATTTAAAAAGTATGAAATATCGTATTCCATATTCGGCATTTCATCGTCCGACAAAGTCGACAATGACTCAATACTGATGGTTATGCATGACTGGCTTTTCTCCAGTTTGGCTAAAGTTAATTATTAAAGAATTTAACTTCTGAACTTAAATCTTTGCTTTGCATAGGAGCAGACGAATTATATTTTACGAACATTGAGAGTTATTGAGTATAGCATATCATAAAGTGTTCGCTTTTGCTCTAGAAAGTTTTAAAGTGCACATGGGGCCTAGATTCTAGTATGTCTTGTGATTTGTGTTGAGGTACACAGGCAACTGCTAAAATGAGATATTTAAATAGATAAACTATATTATATGTCTATTCCATGTAGGATACCAGGATTGTACAAAACTCGTTATTTGGGATTTAATTAAAAGTGATGCATGCATGCATATAAGATAACCAAATATTTTGTTATTAACTTGACACAGAAATCATTGGGAAATATATATGGCAAAGAAAAAGTCTTCGGTTTCAGTTTAAGAACTTGCTATAACCCGACTTGGAATTAAAATGCAATAAATGCCGATAATGCTTCTGCATATATACAATTACTACAAGTAATTACTCCTATAAACCTGTCTAAAATTTAATCAAACAGCACAACTGACAATTGACTACTAGTACTATAGACAAATAGTTAACAATCTTTGACTTCAATTAATAGGTCTAAAGTTTAGGATTTGATTTGATTTTGATACAGCATTGTTTTTTCTAGTTTATCGGAGCACACACATGCATACATAAATCGTGCGAAAGAGGAGTAATTACCTAGATCTGTATTTTAGGAGTGCAATATTTTTTTATAGCATTATCACAATTTTGGGATGAGTCACATTCATGTAAATTAAAAATATAAACTATAAGTTGAATAGAGTATAATTAATTACGTTTATAAATTATTTCACAAAGTAGTTTATGATCGCAGACAACATTTCCCCCTTCTTTTTCGAAAATCCTAACTCTGACAGAAATACATTGTTTACCGTAGTAAATTACATACAAAATTTTTAAGTGTGCATACAGTAGCTTTTTTCCTTAATAGTATTTTTTTGTGTCAATATGAAGTTGTATATATAGGAGAGTTGAGGAGGATATCTGATTTGTTTTTTTCTTTTCCCATTTATCCCACTTTTTATATTTTCATGCTGAGATGATTGATGTTCCTGTGACGTCATCAGCGCTTGAAGGAATTGCTGCTTTCTCCAGTGAAAGTTTAACTTGGCTGAAACATAACCATAAAACTTATACTTGTAGAAGTTGTTGTAGATGTGGCTTAACAGTTGGGGCATTATTCCCTTGATGAATTCTCTATTCCTTATCCTTTCTGAAAAGTAAAGTAATTTTTAAAAACGAAACGAAAATCAGCAACAAAAATCATCTTCAAGTGAGTTCGAGTGAGATTTTTTTTTTATCGAGAGGATGGATGTGGCTCATCATCATCCCCGTCAATGAGGATTTTTTTTTGGATAGGCTCTCCATCCATCTTATCACTTGGAAGTTGAAGATGATTTTCTATAAGATGGGATGATCATTTTGTTTTTGTTTTTAAAGTTACTTAATTATTTTTCATTAATGAATTCTTATAATGATGTAGTTCATGTCCTGTACACTTACTTGCCCATTTGACCACCGAGGAATGGTGCGAGAATATCGATTGGAATTGGGAAAATGATGGTAGAGTTCTTCTCTGCAGAGATGGTGTTTAGCGTCTGAAGATATCTCAATTGAAGCGCTGGGGAAAATCAAGAAAAGATAAAGTTAAGTTAAGATCATGTGAAGTTATGTAGTTCCACTCCATGAGCACATAATCAGTATCAGAAAAACATATTTTTCAGAAGGCCGCATTGTCTAAATCTCTGCATTTGCTTTCGTTAATTGTAAATTGGCCAGAATGTGTCTGGAATCATTTCTAATTCTCATTTCAAGCGACGTTCCTATCCCTTGAAAGTTACTTGGTCGAGTTTGACTGTGCTTGTGCAGTATTTCATTACATACATTTTTAGCTATCGTTAACTCTCTTTGTTGGAGTCACGTACACCGAATAATGTAAGGGTAGCAAGGAAAGCATCCAAACGTAAGAACAATGTACATACACATGCAAGAACATCCGCAGAAATGAGATATGTTGGCCAAACCTCGTTGATAAGATAATACCGACAAAGATCTCACTACAACATTTACATGAGATGATAATGAACGCTTTCTCCCATCTCCAACTCCCTCTCACTCCACTGCATGGACAGTAACAGGGAAAGTTTTTTTTGGGGGGTTTCCCCCCTTGTTTCTCTTTATTGTCAAGGGACGTCTGTCTGTCTGAAAGTCTGAACCATCCCGAGTACATACAGTTCGCTAATTTGCTTACTTTCACCGCTACCATGAATCTTTCATTATCTGTGTCAGTGCTTTCATTAGCTTTGAATAGTATTTGGGTGGTTAATTATAAATATGATTAGGACACTCATCATCATTATCATTATAATCATAATATATTATTTTCTTTAAGAGTCTGCAATAAATTACCTGCTGGTGATTCAATCATCACGTCACTGGCTTCCTTAAGAGCTCGAGATGCCTTCATTTCACCCTCTGCGGCAATTACCTTCGCACGAGCCTCTCGAGCAGCCTCAGCTTCAGCTGCCATTGCTCGCTGAAGCTGAACTGGGAGTCTCACATCCTTGCTGTAAATTAAGGGAACAGGGTAAGCGTGAGTAAAAGTAAATTATTTTGTACACAAGTAAAAACCTAGAAGATTAAGATCGCATTGGACAAACTGGATGCTACAGTGGAAAGCACATCCCCACTGGGATAATATTCCAGGGAAATATCAAGTAGAGTAGGTTTGACTATGTATGAAACTGGTACAGATCGTGCTTCGCATATCATTCGAAACTTTGGGTTCCTTATATTTTACTCTCCCGAAGGACTCCAATTCAAGCATCTTAATAAGAGCTTAATGCTCTTCGAGATTTACAGCTTGTAGTTTTGAATCTATCTGAAAACAGCTTGAACATATGCAAATATATGCCCCATATTTATGGATTTGCTTTCACCTCTCGTATGGGGTGTTTTACGTGAACTGCGCCTAGCTGTATTTTAATATTGCATCATAATGTGTTTTCTACATTGGATATACCTAGATGTACTCCCTCAGTAACAAAGCAAAATTCAACTGACGATGAGATATGAACTTTGATGTTTTAATTCATACTTTTAAAACTGCTACTTTCACTTGCCCTTTCATGTAGCATTTCCCAGGAGGAAAGGTCCCTTCTTACTTAAATAACTTACCCAAGTAAGTCACCGCTAGAGAAATGTCGTTTTTAGGGCTTCGGAGCATATGTGCAAACCTATAAGGTTTTAAGTCATGAGCTATTCTAAAATGTCGAAATGCTTCGTGTTACAACTCCGGGATAAGTTAAAAAATAATGTTTTAAATTTAATTTTGATTTTGTTTACTTGTATATTACCTAATAATGAGATACAAAGTTCAAACTGTGCCTATTTCCATGTTTGTTAATCATCACTTGTTCTACTCATCGTCAGTACTTACCCTGCCCGATGCCCTGATCTCACTTTCCCCAAACTGTTTACAATACAATATTACTAAATGCTCAAAATCAGAGTAATAAACACTACTAAAAGGACTAGAGCAACGATCCAAAGGAAGAGTAAATACAAATAGGAAATATATATATATATATATATATATATACTGCACCATCTGCGTTTTAATACATCATTCATAGGCTCTGGAACGGCGGAAGAGACACTTACATTTCCACTCGTTCTACTTTCACTCCCCACGGGTCGGTGGCTTCATCAAGAGCCGCTTGCATGGTGTGAGAGATGGATTCCCTCTCAGACAGGATTTCCGCCAAGTTCTTGGTCCCAAGTACATTTCTAAGGGTGGTGGCAGCCAGGAGTCGAGTCGAATGGCTGGATGTGTTTTTCACACAAGTCATAAAACAGTAGGGTTTGTATTATCTTCCAATATATTTCCACACACGCTTGTACAACAACCATATAATATGCAGTAAATAAGCATTCAATATATTAAAAAATGCGGGAGAAAGCAAGCAGATAAGCATCGCCAAGCAAAGATAGATGAATATGGCACACTACAGAAGTAGAGCTTAAACACACATGCACAAACTAAAAAGTTCAATATAAGTAGACAGACAAAACAGCGAACACATTATGTAACTTATATTATTATATGAATACAGAGAAGACTTTCCGAGTTGAAGTAGAATGCAGAACATATCATGCCGTATTAAAAACACTTTCAAAAGTATCATTTCATGGTCTGTTTGTAGTCCACAGAGTATTCGTAAATGTTTGTAATTGTATTTACAAAAGAGTTAATTTTGGGATTAATCTGGGAACGGGAGACTCGAAATCAAATTCAAGCAACTGTATGAGCTGAATCACAACTTCACAATGACATCCAAATATAAATATATAAGGATGATGGCACAAAAAAAAACTATGACATATATGAAAGTACATATTGCTCGTTCTTTCGGAGAAAGTACTTCATATTCATATCATATCATATCACATCCTACAATTAGCAATTATGCGTAATAATGAGCACGAATCATTAACGCTTCGTTCTTTTGCATAATAAAAATAGTTCATTCCCCTTCGCACAAATTCTAGTTTCATGCCAGCATGGATTTGATGGAGAAATATTATGGTTATGTCAAACTCGCAAAGCTAAAATATATAATCCAGAAAGGAATAATGGGGTAAAGTAACAAGGGTAGCAAATCCTGCCTCAAGTTACCCCAAAAAACTAATTTTAATTTTATATGAATTTTTCTTTCGTTAAGTAAATTATTTGTGCACAAATTCGTCTGTACTTTTGCTACCTTCATGTCTATTTGTGTATCACTCATCGTCAATTTGTGATAATAAGTTTTGCCTTTCTTACGATTAGAGACAAGTCAGAAACTGTCCTATTCTGACATTTCCGATATTTCAATTCTAATATGCCAACCCGATCATATAGAAATAAATTCCTGAAAAATGATTCAAAAGTATTTACGATGAGCACATTAGATAACTATAGGTATAATTATATTCATGTAAACTGTATTTAAGATAGTAGAATTAGCTTTAGCTATATAGCACATAGACACACACAGAGAAAAGGACAACATGTAGCGGTTACACAGGGGTACGTATAAGTACACACAGAGATTAATGCATATGTACAACAACAGGACATAACATAGCGAGAATTGTTTTTTAATTGTACATATGGCGCATAAAAAAGGTTTTGCTTGTTTTTGTTTGTTTGTAAGTAAATTGATTTGAAAAAGTTGAGTAATCATCACCTGTAATCAACTACGTTCGACACAGCTACTGTGGGATTATACACTCTGTAGTAGACCACGGCATCCACTTAAAATTACGAATATAATCATTAAAACTAGGATTAATATACATAATTCGTAAGTACATATAAAAAATTAGCAATATTATCGTTCATATTAATGAAAATACTTAAGGTATATATAGAATATAGATTAATATAATAAAAAATCGGATGTCAATACCTGCCACAGTTACGCTATCATGCGTTAAAATCTAAAAGGGAAACAGAACAAAAAATTAAGAAAAAACTAAATGAGAGTTTTGTTTTGTATTTTTTCGTTTGGAAAGAGAAAGTGTTAGAGAGAGAAATAATTTATATAAAAATGTATACATAATGGTTGTTGTTAATATTGTGAAATTGTCCACTTGTTTCATTTAGACAAGATTGATTTTTAAAGGGTCTGGAGGGGAGTTCATAGAGAGAATGCTAGACAAGGGTTTGCAATTCGGTGGTCGTCATATTTCCTGTCGTGTGCGAGCTCGTATTCGTTAAATAAATGAAAGTACTTGAATTTTATTGTAGACTTGAATCCGTACTTTCTCCGGCGAGTTCTAGTCATATTGAAATTCAGCTTTATACATTCATGGCTCATTTCTGTTCAGACCAGCATAGCACCGAGATATTTATTAGGTATGAATCGTTTACGAGGAAACTTCACAAGTATATTTATGAACTACATAATATTTATCTTGAAAACTACAGCTGCATGTCAATCTGTTGAAAACATTGAAATCGTATGTTTTCACTTAAAGAAAATGAACAGGATTCCTTTTCAACTTCCTTCCACTCTTTTCCGTTGAAGCTGAACTGGTGAAAGTCACTCTGGAATACCACCACCCTATACGTACACTTAATTTTTTTATCAATTTTTTTCCTTCTACTTGAATCCTTTTAATGAAAAGAAATATTTTTGGCTGGTTGGCTTGGTTCATAGACTAAAATGCTCAGCCACTCCAAAAGCGTGCCTATGAACGTATCGTATAATTCATGTTCAGTTTCATTTCATTTCTTGAAAAGCCCTTCTTCTTTAAAAACTTTTTTTGCTTGAATGAGTGAACAAAATGGCTGCATTTTATTAATAATAATAAAAATAAAATGGTTTCCTTTCTTGTTGATTTGTATTTGGAAACTGTTTTGAAATTAAATGCTATTCAATGAATGTATCTATCTATCTGTCTGTACATTTCTACATTTCTTTTCTACATTTCTACAGGAGCAATATATAGGAGCAAACTCTTTTAACTTGTGAATGATTTAAGGATACAATTTCACAAAATGCTCATTCATATACAATCAGGTCGAGAACTTTGGTGGGTTTAATGGGGAAAGTTGAGATACAGCCGACCTAAAGTCTAAACTTCTTAACGAAAATAAAACATAATCTCAATAGAGCCAGGAAACGCGAGAAAGTACTTCATATAAAACGCGTGCGAACACATTGGCTTCGCACACGAAAGCAAATTTTTTTGTATTACTGTGTTCAGGGTTTCAGAGATAGTAAAAATCGTTTGTTTGCTTTTTTATTATTCTGGTTATTAGATTATTAATATATCATTAATAAAATTAATAATATTATTAGCAGTAGTTGGGTATCATCATTTTGTATGTCGTTCTGTATTTCAATTTGTTGTTGTTCATGTACTTGTAGTTCAAGCACCATTTCTTTTAGTTTCAATCCCAGTCGGAAACATGACCGTGCATTGTTTTATTTGATTAACTACCAGCTGCATATTATTATTACAGTTGATATAGTACACACGCTTTTAATATGTCAAGACTTCAAGAGTACAAAACGGATAGATTTCACATACATAATATGGCAAAATATTCAAAGTGGTAGATAATAGTGCAGTTATAAACTCTCTAGACTTTTGTAGAGGTTGGTTGAGTCCAAACTGATCTTGCACATTATAGTTATCTTTTATCAGATCAATGACATTCACATGATGATAAATAAAAATATAATATAATACATCCACAAGAAGAAACGTTTTTGCCCTCTGCCTTCCTATGAGGAAGTTTTCTCTGAGGGTGACAGTTAAGTGCTTTGAATATGCTTAAAATTGATAAAATCAAACTCTATCTACTCAACAGTACGATAGCGGTTTTAGCAGAAATAAAGGTAAATAAAATTGGAGGTAATTAATTAGCTGGCTATATATGTGTCCATCGCAAATTACAACAACTTATTCTGCTAAATAGAAGTAGCGAGCGATACAGCTATAGTTGAAGTATTGAATGAACTATAGTCGATGTTCTACTTTGCCACGCAGGACTAGATATAATTAAGATAAATTTTAAGTTCTATGAATAGAGATACATAATACATAATTAGTATTATTACCTCAATTGTTTTATGATATACCATAAATGAACTATTTATCATTTAGAGCTAGCACCGAGATGCTAAATACTATTTACTTAATCAATATAACTTGTAAGGGACAATTTAAATGATTTTGTTGAAGTAATACTTTCATGATCCTCATCAAGTCGAACCAAGTATATTTAACTACACAATATGTCTTATCCTTTACTCTGACCATTCGAAAACCAGCGGTAGAATAACGTTAATGAATTAGGTTTAAGTATAAAAGTTCTGCGAGAGCAACAGGAAATAACAATGTGAGTACGTTTAAAAGCAAAAATACATAAATGAAAGCTGTATAGATTTTATGATTTGCAAACCCACTTTGTCTACACATCAGTGTAAATTGCCTCTCAATAATACCAGGGTATGTCACCTGCCTGCCTTAAGCAATAATCAATTGGCGAATTGGAGATAGGTAAGAACACGATCATGATTAGTACACCTATGATTACTACCTACTTTGTATGGATTATGTTTTCCCAACAATTTCTTAAGATGCATGCTTGATAAATGTTGCGTGGGTTAAGTAAGAAAACGTCCAGATAATAGAATTTTGGCCAAGACAGGCCAAACTTTTAAGATGAAAGCAGATGTTTTTAAATTAATAAAGTTGTGTTCTTTATCTTTGTTCAAGTGGGTTTTTACTATTTATGTACATACATACATGGAAAGCTTTCCTTTTATAAAAAAAATCAAGGGGATACAGAAACATGTTCGTCGTATTATCTGAAAATGAAAGGATAAACTTGAGATTGAGATGTTCTGTAGCTTATTTCTGCTTTCTTTAATTTGGGACTGCATGAATATCTTTGATCTGACTGAAAGCTTACGAAACTATGTTTGTTATCTCCTGTAACATGTCATAAGTTAACTGCTTTCATTTGCTGATATATCTGATCTGATATAATTTTTGAATTAAAATATTCGCAATGCTCAATTCTTGCCCATCGATGGTGTCTTTCTCAACCAGAAACATGAATAATGATACCCTTTTTAGCTTTCTTCATATATAACAATTGATAGTACATGGACTAGCAACTTTCTCTGCACTTACTATTTTCAATTTTTGAAACTATCGAGTCCCATCCAAAAGTACAAGTTTGTTGAAAGGACAGCCCTATTGAAAGCCTGTACATTTATCTCACGCCATTTCAAAATCAATTTGCTAATTTCTAAATGATAAGATTGAATGGGTTCCATGATACCAAATACATAATTTAAATTGGGAAATGATCAAATTTGTTTGCAAAAACCACTGTAGATAGTCTAGATAAAATATGTACATACCAAGATTATTCAACTGTACATATTGAAGGCTACTGCTTACTGTTTATAAATCTTGGTACATACCTATCTTCATATACGAAGGTGTTTTCATATCTCGTGAGCCGACTTTGTTAAGCTATAACTTTTGCACGGTTCATTCAATTTCCCCCT
>JAQIXQ010002601.1:0-10191 GCA_034700485.1 Pseudosinella alba | reverse complement strand
CCTAATTCAAATTGAAAGGGAGCAGTTTTATATAAACGAGCATAAAAAACTAACATACAATTCCTTGAGACATTTGATATTGTTGTTCAAGAGTTAATTGTGAGAGAAAGAGATAATTAGTTAATGTATGTGTGTACGTCCATCCAACAAGAGTTAATTTTTTGATGAGGACATTTTTTGACAGGAATGATTATATTATGATCCAGCTAAAATCTAGCACAAAAATGATGATAAATAAAAAAAATTAAGCCGAGTCTTAATAAATTTTCATAGAAAGAGACATTCTAAATATTTCCCACTTAATTAAATCACTCCTAATCATCTTTTCATTGAAGTCACTTATCATCATTATCATAACTCAAATCATAAAAACCAATCAAATCTACTTAATTACACTAAAGTAAATTAAATTAAAAATTTTAAGTAGAAACCCATGAGCATTTTCATGAGCCCCAGCCACAAACCTACATCAGATCGCCATCTAGCGGCGGATCCTGGAACTTTTACCAACCCATCCATAACTTGACGTAACCACTTCATCCCATACATGGCTGGGAATAGAGTGTCTATCCCAGCCATAGTTCCTCCCTTGGCTGATCATATGATGGGATGGGATTATGGGATATGGATGGAGGGTGAAGTCGCTCGTGATCGTGAACTGTGGTATGCCCCGTATTCATTCACTGTCGTTGGTTGGAGTAGTTTTTTTTCTTTTCGTCGTCGAAGAAGTTGCAGTTTTGCACTTGGAGGAGTAGTGGTCTCTGCATCCGTTGTCCGTCACCATCAAACCATATCATCATTCTTATCAGCTCCTTCTTATCTTGCTCCTTGTTGTGGTGTGGGATTATCAGGACGGATCATCACACCAGCAGCAGCGTCATCAGCAGCGTCAATATACCCTTTAGCAGTGGCAGATTACATCACATCACGCTCATTCTTATTCATCATTCATTGTGCTGAAATTTTTTTGGCAAAAAAAAGATTCGCGAATTTTTTTTTCTTGCGAGAAGATCACAACATTATCCGAACAATTGGAGGTGGAGGGAGGTGACGAGTGGATTGGATAATTAATTGTCGTAATATTTATTCTGATTCAGTTTTTGGACAGGTTAAAAATCAAAAGTGACCACCGCCGGATGGACGGTGGTTGTTGTTGTTCGATCACTTGTCACTTTGGGAATTAGTGACTCCTTGTCAATTGGGCCCCCTCCAAACTATTAGATCGGGGGGAAGGATTTAACTAGATGGGAGTGATTGGTGGGAGAGATGGGCAGTCAGTGATTGAAGACTGATTAAAATTAAGAAGGTTAAAGTTGGAGAAATAAAGTACCTGTTTGGAATTTTAGTTTGGTGGTTCATCGAATTAAAAATCATCTTGAAAAATGAAGTAGTCAAGGAGAAGGAGACCAGCTTGGGTTAATAAGGTGAGGGTTCGATCGATTTAATTAGTTCGATTGGTGATTAGTAATTATCTTCGTATGATTGTTTTTAATTACATCATCAACTGTTTGTCTCGTAATTTGAAATTTGGTTGAGAAATTGGCTAGGCCAGGGTAGTGACCTTGAGAGGACTGTACCTAACTAAAATATTTTGTTGTACTGAGGGGAAGGGGACAGACGTTGGACGTTTGCAATTAATTCTCCTATGCTATATAAGTAATTAGGATCACCTAAGAAGAAATGAATACTTATTCGGTATTATTTGGCATGAATTTTAGCAAACTGGGGCAGAGATTTTAATTTTTACATCTTTCAACTAAATTTTCCGTGTTGATTTTTTGAACCATCTCATGTCCCATCGTATCCCTGTCATTGTAGCTGATAGCAAAATTGATATTGGCGTGGAAAGTTTTTAACGGCATTAAATTTGAAGGTTGAAATTTTATTGTTGGGCTCTGAATGAGCCCAGAAGCAATAAGAGTCTTATAAGACTTTATAAATTAGGAAACAGCTGAGAGATGAGATGTGGTTCGTGTGCAAGTGCAAACAAGCTCGTTCTTGTTTTGTTAATTTTGTTTTGTTTGACAATTCGAAACCTTGAGCAAGGTCAAGTCCAGGCTGAATAATAATTAGGTAGAGTCTGGAGAGAGAAGTACCTCCAGTAATTAACTATATTTTAATTAATTATTTAGGTATAGAACCAAGATTATGGGTATCCTTGACAATTTAATTAATATTGATAATATTTACAATTAGTGCAGACTTCAGGTCAAAAAGTGAAAAGCAATCAGTGATGTGCTGCTTCATGTTGTCACGTGTGTCTGACTTACAATACAATAACATACATATAAATAAGTACAAAGGATGCACCGTGCTAATCTAAATTTATTTTTGTGATATTTTTCATTATTCAGGTATCATTTAAACGACTGTCGACAACCCGGTGGTGCGGGGGAGATTGCTAAATACTGGAAGGAACCCATCCTTAAACAGGTAGGTTTCATTTGCTAATTGATATTTTCAAAATAAAGTGTATACTTTATTTAATTTGCAATCGCCATTACTTTATGAATGATTGCGATCATCTTTAATTATTGCAACATTTAAAAACTTTACGATGACATTTTAAGCTCTCTAGATTTAGATAATTGACCTTTCACCTTTACTTAAGTTTAGTCTCGTCAGTTGAGCAGAAAGAGGCATAAAGTTAAAGCTAAATAGTTAGTTGGTGGTAGGCGTCAACATTTGCTGCACTTTCTTGTCAACGTAATTTTATCTACACAAAAGCATGACTCACCAGCCATTAAATATAGTCATTTCATATTTAAGCAGTTCACAGGACGTATTTACACATATACCTAGTTGACGCCAACCCACACATCACACATTATGTCAAATCAATGAGTTTGGAACATTATTTCTCATCAGTTATTTCGTCATGATCCGAATTTAACATTTACCTAAGCAGCAAGCATCTTTAAACAATTTTATTTTTAAACAACTTTTTAAACAATTTTTTTTTATGCTTTGTATGAAGTCCTCGTGTA
This sequence comes from Pseudosinella alba, assembly GCA_034700485.1. Classification (NCBI taxonomy): domain Eukaryota; kingdom Metazoa; phylum Arthropoda; class Collembola; order Entomobryomorpha; family Entomobryidae; genus Pseudosinella; species Pseudosinella alba. The sequence goes on along the minus strand of JAQIXQ010002601.1, from coordinate 7,204 downwards.
ATAATACTGATTGATGGCAATATAGAAAGGAAACCGCAATTCATATTTCATACTCCAATCTTTACTGGACTGTTAGTTAGTTGGCCAGTCAGTATCATTTTCCAATATGTTAATATAGCCATATACAATTAGCCTTCTTTCCACATTATCATGTACGAGGAAATAGTGTCAAATCAACTCCAGTATCATCTCATATTAACTTCGCAACCTTATTCCAAGCCCAAGCCTAGCAAGTATAGGAGCAAGTATTTGCTGACAGGACAAGTATGCGACATTTAGGACAAAAATTGCTATAAAAATAATTGTCACGTTACGTTATGGTTAATAAGAGTTGTATTATTATTATAGGGAATGATAATATATGGAATGCTTATGTTCAGTATTAACTCCATGCTCTGCTCATGCTCATTCATCGTCAATCCTTGCTCATATAACGTTTGGCAATTTACTGCTAATTTAATGTTTACTATATGACGAATGAAAGTTATTAATTAATTGGTGGGATGAGAAAAGTGCTGAGGATGAGTAATTGTATAACATACAACATAACATACTTATTTTGGCAATGTTCTATCTTCTATGCTAAATGTTCCATGTTCGTATCATTTGCATTACACAGATGAATATCAATGTTGCTGATTGCTGATAGTGAATGAGAGGGCTATAATCAGCGTGATATTTTGATATGATTATATGAATTTATGAATATGTTGTTGAAAGTTAAAGTTGGAACATGGTGGTCATGATCTCTTGATAAAATCCGATAGGATGGCAACACCTAACACCTCAGCAATGACAGATAATGGCAATCTGTATTTCATCAAGTGAATGTGTACTCCACTGGTATATATTATATGTGCTTGATTAGTTAAAAAGAGTATTTAGATATGCAATTTTAGTTGAATTAGCTGTGTGTCGTGTAGTGCAAGTAGGTGGATAAATATCATAAATCATAATCGGATTGATTTTAATTTTGAAGAGATCATATTTTTTAGCAAGGCTAACCTACGTTTAAGCCATGTTATGGTAAATGTTTTACAGAATGGCTATGGCTGGTAGTTGATGTGGTCCTTGATAAGTTTTTATATCGATAATTGATCGGAATATATGACAAATGATTATTGATTGTCATGTAAATAAGTAAAATTATAATAATATTTGAAAAATAATTTTGAAGAGGTTTCCTTGTTTTAATTTTCGTGTTTTTCTTTGTTTTCTTTAACTAGCTGCTTCACACTTACTACTGGTTTGTAAGTTCGGGGCAAAGCCGTGGCCGTCAATCAATAACGTGTGAAGTGATGACGGATTCGTCAGTGACTGAAGACCCGCTTGTTGCTAGAAGTGGAACTGAGAGTGTTGCGAATCCCGGTGAGAATCCCTTATCCAGAAGCTCAGCAAGTGAGGACAACTCCCCACGTTCTTCTGCTGCTGTCGCTGTACATATTGAAACCCCCAGAGCCTCGTCCAAGTCAGAGTCACAAATTAATATTACGGTAAATCCAGCGGATGCCCGTTCGCCTGGACCAAGTGGAGAGCCTGTGAGTGATACTGGTGGAGCCAGAGGAGAACCTCATGCCAGCCCGTCAGTTTTGAATGAAAATTCTCCAGCAGCAGTTGCTTCCTCCTCCGAAGGCCAGTCAGAGACGGAAGGTCGTCGACAGAGCGGCGGCGGGCCCTCCCTTGCTCAGCAAAGTGGTGGTACAGCACCGAGTACGACGTCTACGGCAACTTCCTCTTCATCCGCAACTGCTGAAATGAACGGGAATTCAGGCAATAGCTCATCCCGAGCTTCCGTCAGTGGGAACTCATCGGGCCGACGCCAGCGTAATGGCCTGTTTGGTATTAACATAGATCTCAACTTTGATCCCAGTTGGTTGGTCCCCTCCAACGTGGCTGGACGGTCATTGTCGGTACTTCCGGATTGGGTGCGTCACCCAGCCAACATCATTCCAAATCGGGGAGGGGACAACTCCAATTCGGAGAGCAATGCACGACCAGGTCATGCAGCCCATGGTTCTTCAATTACTGGTAGTGCGGCCAGTCGCCTTCTTTCGCACTATCATCAGTCAACTTCCGGATCCAGTTGGAACTCCGCCACGCCTGGCTCCAGCTCTTATAATATGCAACAACAGCATGGAGGAGTCCCGCTCCGAACTCGACATTCTGTCGCTTCCGCTCGTTCCGTGGATGAAGACTTGGATGCAGGTAAATATTAGTTGATTAAAATATAATATGATTACTGTAGCGGTACTTACTGTAGCGGTACTGTACTGTAGCGGTACATGATTACTGTAGGAAGGGAAAATGGCCGTTAAAGAACACCAGAGCTTATTTTAATTTAACTTTATTTCTACTTTTCTAGACTACAACCCTACTTCTACTTTAGACATTGCCGCTGCCGGTCGTGAGCGGGGTGATTCCAATTCTTATGTGATCGACATGGACACTCCTTTGGGTACCTGGGTGGCGGAGGGTGAGGGTCCATCTACGTCTCAGGTGCGCACTGGGGGCCCATTGGGTGGGGGTGGAAGCTCAATTGGCGCTGGTGGTGGCTCTCCAGGGAGGGGTGAACTTCCGGACAACTCAAATGCAAATAATAGTGGGGGGCCCAGGCGCAGTGGCTCTGAAAGTGGACTTCCAGCTGGTGGTGCTGGTGATGGTGGGTCACCCGACGGTGGAGCCTCCCCCACTGGGAGTGAAGCCAACAATGCCACAAACGAAAGGAGCAGGGCTGCAGAGATTTTACGAGATGCGCCAGAAACTCGTGCTGTCCTCAATGAGATCAGTCGATACACCACAATTCGACCATTTATTCTGATTTGCTTCCTGAAGGTATTTGATGTTTCATACTAAAATTTTAAAAGACTGTAGATACATGAGTGAATTATAATTATGTACAATGGTGACTAAATGTTTGGATTAAATTACAGGTGATCTTCGATCATGGAACTAGCATTCTCGCTTTCTTAGCACTGATTGTCACGTTTAGTCATGCGAACTCAGTGGTGAAGAAGGAGGTGTCCAAGCAGAAGAAGCGCAATTTGCTTTACCTGTCAATGATTGTGATAAATCTTGCAGCTTGTGTTGCATTCATATACTATATTTTTAATGAGATGGGATTGCATCATGCGTAAGTGTGAATTTTAATTTATTTCACATTTTTTATATTTGAAATAACTTTACTAACAAATGTAAATGATATTATTTTATTTGTACTTCCGTATAGCTTGGCGTTTCTTCCGACTACATTCGAAGTCAATGGCTTTTGGGGTCTAGTTTGGGTGGTTGGCGTCACCGACTATGTTGCCAAATTCGGAACTGTATTTGTTAAGATAGCTATATTGTCACTGCCCGGTTGCATCATTCCTTTTCAGAAAAGGGTAAGATAATCCTCATGCAAAAGTACATTCCAACTATCCGTATCCGTAACTTTATTGACTAATGACAATTTCTTGTATGATTCCAGGGAAAGTACTATTTATTTATCGAGCAAACGTCCCAGATCTACCGTAGTTTCGTGCCCGTGCACCCCTGGCTGTTCTACCTAGTCTCTCCGTACCAAGGGAGCTCCGCCGTGTTTGGCTTCTTCCTTGCTGGACTGTACGTCTTCTTCAAGATCACTGATTCCTTTGCTAGATTCAAGGACTGGTACAAGGCATTGGAAAAGTTGCTGTCCAACGTGGTATGCTTGCTTAGGAATTTTTTTTATAATTATTTATACCCTTCTTCAGATTTGTATTGTTTATAATAATGCCTGTTCCTATTTTCTTCCCTTCAGCATTACGGAGCTAACCCCACCACAAAGCAACTTGACAGCGCTGGAAGCATCTGTCCCATTTGTCATGACAACTATGCCAGTCCCACGCGCCTCGCCTGTGGCCATATCTTCTGTGAAGAATGCGTCGCCACCTGGTTCGACCGGGAGAGGACCTGTCCAATGTGCCGAGCTAAAGTCGTCGATGATCCAACCTACCGGGATGGCTCCACCTCCCAATACATTCAGTTATTTTAGACAACGTTATTACAACTCATCTTACCAATATTTGTTTTTAACACACATTATTTTACATCTTATTATATTCCTCTAGTTATATTTTACGAACCTCAAACTACTAGTTTTAAACTGAATGTACTACTCCACCACTTGCAATAGCGCATATACATACCGAAAGCACTTCAACTTCAAAAATTTCCAGTGAAAACCTAACAATGAACTACAAATACTTCAAAATTCTATTTGAAAAACTAATGAAATGAAATACACATATATATATTATAGTAATATATATTATATAAAAAAAAATCATGCCAATCAAAACTAATAAATTTTTGGCATTATATAGTTTAAAAAATAATTATACTACAACATCTTTGTATAGCGTATAAAGTCTCTATATGATTGTCAAATACAAAAAAAATGCAGTTAAAAAATATGTTAAGCATATTTTGTTATTTAGCGCGTCATATTTTTTTCCCCGTGTACCTATAATTAACCTTAAGTTGGGTTGATTGCTTACTTAGCCTATATATTAAAATGAAACGATATATGCTTAAACAATCAGTAAATCAATATTAGAGTTAGGTATTCAAAACTGTCTGCAATTATATGAAGCCTGCTGATGATGATACGTAGTATGAGGGCAAAAATGAAATAATGATTTGATGATGAGTGTAAAATGGAAGGTGACAAAACTAAAATGCTTTCAGTACCAATTATAATTCAAGTCTAACCAAAATGCTTCCCTATCAAACTCCTGTTACGTTTCCTTCTGTTTCCCTTGACAGTTTGGAATGAGCTGGGTTGACCTGAAACTACGTACCAGTATATTATATATTTTTTACGGAAAGTTGTACCCTCCTTGCTGAGGAGGGCACGTTCTCCCCACTTAACCCGGAAGGGAGGGGATTTTATATACACACGTATGTATTAATAATAGCAAATTTTAACAATTTAAGTCATGTCAATACTTATCGTTAGTTATTTTAGCTTATGTAAAGTTCACACCAGTTAGTTACGTAACGCCAGATATGGTCACTGGCCATTTGAAAAAAAATGTGATGTAAGCATATAAACATCCTCACTGTGTAAAAGGAAATATGTATTGAAATGAAATTAACAAACCTGAGCTAGTTTTGTTTTATATTTCAGTTTTGTTTTTTTAGGATTTGAATGGGAAATGCCAGTTCAAAGAAATAATATTTCATGTTTGCCACATTAAAATGCATGACATGGTTCTCTGTCTACGAAGCGAAAAGTCTGTTTCTCCTATGTATACAAAACAAAGCGTAATGTTTTAATTAATTTTAATTATAACAAAAAAATGTAATTTTACGCGCGTACGTACATATTATATTATGTTTAAGAAAGGGCGCAACACGAAGGATAATAAAAAAAATCGCATAAAAGACATTCTAAAAAATTAGAAGTGCTTAAATGAAATTGGAATTTTGTTCAGTAATTCATAATTATGAATTATGATTTATGATGATGTCATAATTGCATAGTATTTAATTTATGGCAACCTTACTGTCGATGAATGAGCAATAGTCAAAAAGTCAAAAGAAGAGCAATTTATTTATTTTTATATTTTTTATTCATGCAAAATATGTCATCATTTTCATACAAGTAGGTAAAATATGTTTACAGTAAAAAGTGTCCAAAAATAGTTCATGTTCATATCAAGAAACATAATAAGTACATGTAGTATCGGTAAATAAGATTCAAAATAATACATCATGATTGATTTGTTCCCTCAGGGTGGTAATAAGTACTTAAGTAAGCTGCTCACGAAATGATTATCGAACACATCTAATTGTAAAATCAAAGGTAACTAGGTAAACTCAATCTATTTCTCTAATCTATGGTGGTCACTTATCAAACTAGGTCAAAGGATAAGCATTTTTTAAATGAAAAACTACTGAAAAGTACATATGACATGGCAAGAGTGACTATGATAAGTTCTCTGTATTTGGTTCTTTTCTCTTCTGACAATGAGTACAAAATTACTTTTTACTCTGCTGCCTCCTTAATCTGGTAGAACACCCACTTCTCCATAAAGCTGGGAACAAAGTTCTCCATCCGGGTAAAGCGTACTGGCTTTGGCAAGTGGCCTAATACTGCCGTTTCAAAGACCTTGAGACTCTCCTCCGAAGAGACCCCATTTGCATGGGTCATGTAGACCCCGTCCTTGTTCAAGATGGCGAAGGACATCCGAATGATTTTCAGGATAAAGTCCCACAGCTCCCCCTGTGGGGTGGGTGAGATGGGGATGTCCGTGAGGTCCCCAAAGATCACATCAAACTTCCGCCCGCTGCCAATGCAGTCATCCATGAACTTGACACAGTCCCCCACGACGATGCTGTACTTCTCCTGCTCATAGTTGTCCAGCACGGTGCCACATGCGGAGCGCAAGTGGATCTTGCAGGCCTGCATGACCGTGTCGTCGATGTCGATCATGGTGACATGGACTGGATTCTCCTTCAGGAGCTCGTGGAGGAGTGCCCCATCCCCTCCCCCCAGGATCAAGACAGTTTTCCCGGTGTAGTCGAATTTAGCTCGCCACATGAGGGACTGGGTGTAGATAAGATCACTTTCCGCGAGATTAAGTAGATCATCCAGGATGAGCATATTGCCATAGTTGTCGGATCGGGCGATTTGCACATGCTGGAACTCGCTTTGCTTGTCGAAGACCATCTCCTTCACATCATACTCCAGGATGCGGTCATCAGAACTGTTGAAGTAGATGTCGTGCTTGAGCCCCCGCTTCATCTCCGGCATCACCTTGGTCTTCTTCTCCGTATTTATTAGCTTGATCATCTCTTGTTCCAGCTCCTTGATGTGATCGTAGGAGATTTGGGCTGGCGCCCGCTCCTTGTCATATTCCAAGGTTGCCGTTACCAGGGAATGATTTTTGTAGGTTCGCAGGGTCAGGGTGATCCCGTTGTTGGACTCGATGAAGACACGGAGAAAGTTCTTCAGCCCGTCCTTGGACACCATTTCCTGATGGAGGACTCGCTTCAGCTCACCTAAAGAATCAAAATTAAAGAAATTGTCAACTTAAATGTTCTCTCCAACAACGCCCAGTTAGAATATGGCTATTTATGATCCTCTGAACCTACCAAAGTCTGCTTTCAGCACGGAGACCACAGCCGCCTCCACTTTGTCCAGTCCTGCCTCATCCGTGATGTCAGTCGGGGGGACCGG
>JAQIXQ010002600.1:0-10172 GCA_034700485.1 Pseudosinella alba | reverse complement strand
TTGAATCACGAAACCATTGGATTCATTTATTCGTTTCCGACCGCTACCCAAAACGTTTGCGAAATCGAAAACCTGCTGGGTTTCGATTATAAGCTTGCTATACCAAATTTTCTTCGTTTCTCATAACTGTCTACTTACTCTTATGAAATGAAATAATATAACAATTGCTTATATGACCGGAGTAGAGCGTGCATGGAGCAAGCATAACATGATGTGGCCTTTGAGCCTATTTAAATCAGTCGTCACTCTGCCTTCGCAATCAAATTGTAAGGGAATAATGCACAAGTCTAATTCCTCAATGCTTCCTTTTAACTTGGCAATCAATAAGTGTAGTCCCATGCTTCGTTTCCAAACCAAATCCATTTTCCAGCGTTTGTACTTTGGCTATTGTAGCATGGACTTGGGATAACTCCGGCAAACCAAAACTTCGTTTTTACTATGATAGTGAGGAAGAAAAAATAAATTCATTTCCGGTGGTATAATACCCTTTGGCAATTGCGTTGTTTTAGGGATGCTGAAGGATGACAACAAACCATATCTTGTTTTGATGATGAGATGATCAAGACTTTCCCCTGAAAATTTTCATTCAATTTACACTAATTATATGAGTTTACTACAGTACTAAACGTGTCACTTGTTGTTTTGCTTCTAAAATATGTTCTGCGCAACGTATCTACATAATAAAATTTGGGAGCGATATTTTCGACTGAACCGATTCAGCAATAGTGAATGCATTTGTAAAAATGTCCAAATGATTTAAACTCGCCCTTTACTTTGATCCGGGCGCATGTAGGGCTCGATTTTTAAAAACAATAAAGTTTTCTGATCGTCTCTATTTGAATCGTGAAACAAGTGGATTCAGTTATTCCTTTCCGACCGCTACCCAAAATGTTTGCAAAATTGAAAACATGCTGGATTTTTTTTACAAAGTAAGTTTGGTTTACCAATTTTTCCTCATTTCGCATATGACCTTCACCTTTTCATTTAAACAAGGCTCGCTCAGCTAATTGTAAGTTAATTCTCCTTTGCATCTTTTTTTCTTTTCATATAAGCCTGCAGACACTTCTTACAACATGTTATATGGTTTCATTTAAAATTGTAATCCTGCTTTTCCTAAATATTGCAAATATTATGGACACTAATAAATTGGGACCTGAGACAGGAAAGATAGCTTCTTTTTATCAAGGATATTATGGCGGGGAAGTGATCCATCGGAAGATGACTTATGAATATGACTTATGAACAAGTTAACGGACTACAAAATGTCGATGCCTTTGACTCCATCATAAATAGGTAGAAGGGGGTTTCATTGGGGCAATGTAGGATAGTTAGAGAGATCAATGAGATCATGGCTTGGTATTTTCTATTCTTCATATGAAGATAAGCAGATTAAATTAATTTAAAGAGAATATTGTTACCCACCTTATCATACCCACTCTTGACTTTCGTGATTTATGATTTTAAATTTCTTGCTGTCTCAACAAAAATTAAGTTTATATAAATAGAATAGTTTTGAAAACTAGGATGATTTATTACGGAGCTGAAAGCGTAGTTATGTTTTCCTACTGTTTGTCTGTCTGTCCGTTCGCGGTCTCCTGCCTTTATTCCTTGATAAATTTTTCTAATTTTTTCCACAAATCTAGTACCCCCTATAACCTCGGTTGGTATTGCTTTTCAGCCAGATCGGATCATCAGAAGGGGTCAAAGGTCATCATACACATTTTACATGTTGCCCTAAACGGAGACTTGTAGTATTTCAGCTCCGTCTTTAGCTTTCGTTGTAAACGAATTTATTTATATGAGTTTATGACATGACATGATAGATTTAGTTTGATTTGTATTTAACCCATGGTCAAAAAAAAACTTGGAAAATAATTTCTTCATGTTCTTGGCATGTTAGAAAGCAAGTGTAAAAATGCGACTTGGAAAAGGGATCGCCTTGGTAATCCATCCCTTACTATTTCCTAATGTACTTTACTTAACTTCAGCCGCCCAATTGTGAGTTAAATATGCTTTGCATTTCTCCTCCTTTACAACAGACACTTCATACTAACAAAATCATATGTATGTACAGGAGAGGGCTTCTTCTTGTCATTGACTATTATGCAAGAATATTATCCACGGAAAGTTTTCGTCTGTAATCTTACAGAATTGTATAGCATTCGGCATGGGAGAGCACAAGTATGTTTATCTTATCACTTACGAAACAAGTAAGTTGTAAGTTTGCTTTTAGTTGTCTGTGAGAGGTTTATCTGTGTTACAGCATTTTGTTGTTGTCATTTTGTACTCCTGTCACTAAACTAACGATAATAAAATATTTATTTAAATGCAACAGTTCAAGTCTCCATTTTAACAATTCTGTAACTGATGAATATTGATTTGATATTTGTGTGCTGACGAATTGTTATTTTATACGTTATATTTATATTTTATACATCAATATTATATTTTTTTAATTGCATATGGCCACGTCATATCTTATTTCCTTCATATTTTAGCGACCTCCTCTTCGCCCTGAGCCTTTCCCAGAATGACCAAGAAATAAATTTCTATGCTTTTCTGCCAAAGGAGGTCATTTGCCGTATTCTGCCCCAACCCTATTTTTATATTCCGTGTAAGATCAAGGATGGATCTGGGAATGAGTGTACTTTTGCGAAACGGTTGGAGCTGTCGGGTAGGTCCATTAAAGATATTAAATAATTAAATAGTTAGATAAATGCTATTAAACGCAAATGTTGATGAACGACAAGTGCACTAATATTTTCCATTGTATTTTCTAGATTTGCATCGGGAGCCTAAACGCTAGCATGACTTTTTACAAATGCCCACTCTTCTCCATAAACATTGGGATGAAGGGGAACTACCTATGTGACATCATCCTGGGGTGGAGGGACCCCCAAGGGATAATCAAAATCAATACGACCCCCGTCCTCCAAAGACTTTTGGAGTGTGACGCCTCCAAGGACCTAATCATTGTCGCGGGGAACAAATCCGAAACCAAATGTCACTGGATCATATTCGCCGGTAGTGGAAGGGAAACTATAATCACTTAATTAACTTTAATTTTTGCTTTAAAATATGTTGCAAATAATTTAATATTTATTTTTGATCCCAATCCCAAAGTCCTCTCCGCAATGGTCTCGGAGGATAATGGCATGGAAGAGGGTCAAACGGGAAGGGTCGGAATGCCCGAGAACTCGGAGGAAGGGTTATCCCATCTAATTCGGTATTTCTATGGACATGAGCTGACCTCCAGTGAACTCCCTAGTGATGTGACCGTAGAGTTGTATAAGACAGCCCATAAGTATAGGCTTACAGAGTTGGAGGACTGTTTGCGCAGACTCTTCCTCATCAAATGAAATCAAATGAAGGACTGGTTCACCCCTGACGAGTTACTGGAATTATATTTCCATGTTAAGAACCTGGCAGAGTCCCAGGAACTGAGGGAACACCTATTATATGTCATATGCAATGGTAAATTCATCATGCCTAAACCGTAGATTATACATAAAAATATATTACCTAACGCAGCTACTTAATATTTAAGTAAAACATTTAAAGCAGGGAATATCATCCTTACTAATTTGTAATTAGATAGTTTCCAATTTACCGACATGAAATCGTCTCAGACCTAGAAGTAAGAAAGTAAGTTTAAAATGAAATGACTCGCGGGTAGATATGATCAGCATTGTTAAAGAATTTCTGCTTATTTGATTTCTCAAGTAAAGGCTTAAAACTTGCCTAATCAACATATAACTATATCTGGGTTAAGTGTTACATTATTTTTATTAGTTAGTATCTTGTATTTTGTTTTGCTTTGTGGATAAGTTCCATCATTTATGTATGCCAGGAACAAATTTATTTCTAATGTTGAAATTAAATTGGGTTCATATGTCTTTAGTCTTTTTAATTGTTGTTATCTATAAAATTAAAAAATAATTGTATATAAAAATTTGTCTACTATCTAACAGTGATTAAACATGTGTACCTATTCCAAAAAGGTAATAGGTTGTTATTCAATTCACATTATCCACATTTCATTACATGATAGCTTTCCAATATCCATTGAGCCATGTAGGCAACGCCAGTGGCAAATTAGACTAAAATAATTGAAACCAAACACAAGCAACTTATGAATGTACTTACCGGCATTGCTTAGCGTGTCGCCTTAATCCTGCCACAGTGCGAAATTGGGAGTTACAATTGGCGCAGGCATATTTCTTGTTGTTATACTTATCATCCTGGATTACGGGCTTGATGTTCCATGAACCACGGCACAATTAAAATGCCAAGTACCTAAAGTTAGTAAATGTTGTACACAAGGTAGGTTGTCTAATTGTGTATAATTCCAGGGAAATACTTTGTTCGTGCTCTTAGCACAATACATGTTTAACTTAGCTAATGCAAAATAAGAGAGAGAAAAAAATCTTCAATAAATTCGATAAAATGTGCCATACACAAAATAGATCTAAACACTTTAACATTTTTAATTTGTCAATGGTGGCATTTCGAACAATTTTCTCTTGAACGAAGTAATCATCAAAATTAAAACATAGGCATATAAAATGTTGACTATGCTTGAATCATATCATCACCACACCTTAAAATGAATTGGAAAAGAAAACAATGAAGTACCAATTAGTGCAACTACATGACAACACATCAAAGAGATTATTTTAATATGATTACATAATAAGTTTGTAACAATAAATGTAATTAACTCATGTCCACTTAACATGTAAATAGTACATAAACTACATATGATAAATTATTATCCTTTTGAGGAAGTCTTTAAAACCGAGAATCGCATTCATGAGAGGAAAACTTCAACTTCTGTAGCCTCGCCCCTGCCCATGCCCGCTCCAAGGTCTGGATCGGGACCGTAAAAAGTGTGAAGGTCGTTCCCTTTTCCCCGGGCGCCTCTCCTGTCCAGCTCCCTCCCGTCTTGACCGGTGAAACTGAATGGCACCCTCCAGGTCCGTTGTCAATCGGCGGATTTCCACCTTCCTACGGGCACAGCGCCGAAGGGCGGAGTCCAACCTGCGCTTTAACGCCTTGTTCTCCTCCTCCAGGCTGACGATCTTCCCAAAACTCTTGTTCCAAACATGCTGGGAGGCCTTCAGCTCCGATATCTCCTTCTGGAGCTTGGCTTTAGCTAGGGCTTGAACTCGCTGCTCCTCCTCCAGCCCATCACATCTCGTCCGAAGGTGGTCATTTTCCACCTGGAGTTGAACAAGGGTGGAGCGGGCACTTCCTTTCATTTGCAAATGTTCCTCCTTGGCGGAGGACTCCCTCACACGGGTATGCCAGAGGTCCCGGTCCAACCCTAGAGTGATACCAAAATGAAGTTAGTAAATTATTTTTAAGTTATTTTATTAAATTATTGATTTTTTTTTAAATTTAAGATGGTTATTTCCAAACTAACCGGGATGAAGCCTCTCAAAGTGGATATTAATGTCCGACTTCCGATCCAGCAGGTAGTTCTCGGCCCTCCTTACCCCCTTCTTGATGCAGATCAGGCACTCATAATAGATCCAGTGAACGGACCTCTTGTGATGGCTTCTCTTCGCCTTGTTTGTAAAGCTGCGACCTGGGATGGAATTAGCAAAAAAATCGGAATAAGAATTTTACCTCATTACCTGAGACCAAATGGGAATTATCAAATAAATCTTTTAATATAAAAATACTTTATATGTGCTTATCTTACCACAATCACCGATGTCACATTTATAGGGTAGATCCCTGGGCGTATCATCATCGTCCACTAATTGGTCCATATTCATTAGTCGTACTTTGATATTTAATTAAAATTTCACCTTTAGCAAGAGTAGCCAAGTCAGAGTTGTTAGCTGCACGGGGTTTGCTTTCACACAGAAAAGTCCCGTTTGAGTTAAGAAGCTGTTGAAGCGAGCCAGAGTCTGGTGGAGGTCACCTTCCCCAAAATTCTCTACCTTACAATCCAACCGCAAGCACAACTACCAATATTAAACATCATCATCATATTCAAGTTTCTTCATACATGCGTCCTATCTGCTAGCACAGGGTCTTATCGGAGTTGATATGATGAATTGTTGAACGAACAAAATTGAAGGTCTTTTCTTCGCTTTTTTACATTTGTATTTTAAGAACTGGAAAACAAGATGATATAACATTGTTGGATTGGGTCAGGCCATCCTGTGTAATTTGTGCAGTTCATATTTTCGGAATGTGGTGATGAGTATTGATCATGCTAATTTTGTCGTCTCCTCTGTCCTAACTATCTGGCTCGGAGACTTTCAAGAAGAAGAAAGTGAACAGGAACATGTTGACAAAAATATGTGCATGGCTCTCCCATTTCAAGTAATATTAAGGGAAATCATGCAAATCTGATATTAAATTAAAACCACCTAAGCCACCATCCTTCATATCATGAATGTCGACAGTCGAATGGTTTGATGGAGAGATATCAATTTCCATTGCTTTCTAGTTTTTTTTTTCGTACAGAATCCTCACTCTCCTAAAGCTGCACGGTAACAAAATGCAAAAAATTAATTCCATTTAAGCATTGATTGCTTAAATGGGATAGTGAAGTCGGCTAACATAATAATAGGAAATGGGACAGGGGAGATATCGGTTGGTATAGTGCCAGCCAAATGATTAAATGCAATCGTTATGTGCATTAATTCCCTACCCTGGAAAAAGAAACAGTTGGAAATTATGCTAATTAATTATGTCAAGCCTGATTGTTGCTTGTGATGATGATGAGATGATGGTGAGGGTGAGTGGAATGCATGTCTGAGTCTGAAGTCTAGTCTTAACTCCGAAGTTACACTTACACCGTATAGCAATACCAGCAACCTATTCCAGCCTATATCATAATCAGAGTTGTTTCAGTTCAGAGTTCATCATCGTTTCTGCTCTCTCGCAGAAGAAGAAACGGATTTTTTTTCTTTGGTTAGTTTTGCTTGGGCCGTACATTTTTCTGATTTATATTGCTATGCATTGCACTCAACCAGCAAAACTCATCTCAATCCATAATCTACACATCATCTCTCCCTTTTCACTCACTCACCCCAAACGAGTCCTTTGAAACGACTATAGCCTTTTTGGGGTGTCTAAAATGTGGCTTATATGATGATCTGATGATTATGATATGAGCCTGGATATTTACAGTTATACCAGTGTCTTAAACAAAGAAACACTTAGCAGTTTAGTACTAACTTTAGCAAATTGTGCACAAAAAGCAGGTTTAGTTTTAATTGTAGCCGTAAACGTTGCATTTCAAATGATGTGATAAAATAGTTGTCTGATATGTCTCCTCTAAACTGACTTCCCCCACAGGAATTCTTTTACAGGGAAGTCCACAATGCCATATGAAATGGCTTTCACTTCACCAAGTTGCGGTAAGGCTTGGGCCCAATGCAGCATCTAAAATAAATCGAATTTGAATTGGTGAAGGTTGGGAAAAAATTCAATAGGAATAGGGAGGTTATCTATTCAATCGGAATTTTAATTTTTAAAACCCAAGATTACTTCTAAATTCCGGATGGTGTCGTCAATGGAATTCCTAAAGATCAGTCTCGGGGAACGGGGCACATTGAGACTTGGATATTTTTTCCTTGAGAAAATATGAAGACAGCAAGGGACACGGACAGGGGTCATAAAGCTTGCCAGAATGTGCCCTTGGGACCTTCAGCGAATCTAAATTAGGGTTGGGATTTTTTTTTGGAAATGATGCATGACGTGATAGGGATAAGAATGAACCGATGATGATGATCAATTGCTTTCGTTCATTTGCCAAAGGGATGGACAATGACAATGAGATGCAAAAAAAATATCTTCATGTTGCATCTTCTACCCGACTACCCGGCATTTTCTGCTTCTCATTTTTCATGACTAGATAAAGAATACGGGGAATGAGGAGCTTGGAGAACGTCACCTGCCAACCATGGGACCCTATTTTGAAATGTAATGGTAACTGGTTTGATTTAGGGAGGTTGAAAACAAGCCATATTTTGATTGGATGATGACCAGAGCGTGGCTCTAAAAATTGAGACTATGGCGACAAATTTTTTAAGCTCAAAATTAAACAAAAAAAATATATGGCTTTTGAATCTATTTAAATATGTCGTCACTCTATCATCGCAATCACAAAGAAAAAAGTACACGAGTCTAATTCCCAAATGATTCCTGTTTCAATCCCAGTCAACCGTTCATCTTAGATCAATCACTCGGTTGTTTAAGTGACATTCCTCAAAAGATAATTACTGATTTACTTTGTCATCATTAATCTAGTTACAAATTACAAGGAATGATGAATAATACGTAGTCTCGCATGTCCTGCAATACGGAAGGAAGTGTATAAAGACATGTGTTCACCTAAAACCTATTGAATGTTCTGTGAATTGAATGATTAATAATTGATTTACGTGCAATCATTTACTGAGTTATTCGTAAAAGTTCGGCTGCTTTCAGTCTTAAGTCATTGTTCAAAATTGTTTATTACATGACGACACGAACGTAGTTTTACAATTTCAAATCTCGACGTAATTATTTTATTTTCAACTGCATTGGATTTTTGCCCTTTATTTTTAGTTATTATAGAACACTTAAGGAGAAGTGGCGGGCATTAATGTTGTGGTATTTATTTAGTGATTTGACTTGTTTCTCAAACATTGCTCATAATCGTCTGGATAATTGTCTTCATCGCTGCACCGATAGGTTGTGTAATTTTGACCGTCCCTGTTACAATGGTCCATGTTCACAGTCTCGTTAAAGGCTATGAAAATGTAATTTTGAATTGGATTAAATTGTGTCTTCCCCAGAACTAGTTTATTAGGTAGAATGTAGGTTCTTACCACCATGATGGAAACATTTCCGCTCGCACTCGTTCCTCAACCACATATATTTAGGTTTCATCTTCTTGCCTGGAGCATATTGAGAGCCATCAGCGGTAGACATCCATCGACCACATATGATGTTGTCTGGCTCTTCCTTGCATTTACGTTTGCACGTCCACTGGGTGTGACCCAATATTTGCAGGGTAAACCCCAACAGCACCAAGGCAGCACAGAACACAAACGACTTGACGAACCAGGTCATCTTGGATGTTGTTATTAAAGGGACTTCGGAAGTTCGGAGATGAGCAGTGAACCGATGGTAGCGATTGGGAATGCTTATGTGGTCGAATTTTGGGATTTCCTTTCTCTTTTTCTTTTTTTATCTCACGTAGATACGACATAGTTTATGATGAGTGGAGATCACGCAAGCTACAACAATCGATAGACGTGATTTTATTTAAGCGGAATATTCGTTACTTCTAATTTGATTTGTAACTTGTAATATGGAGGAAATCATAATAATTTATAATTAGTAATTTACTTGTTTGCATTTGCCAAAGCCAAAGCGATCAACAATGTATGGCAGTCTTCAGGTATGCTAAACAATGGAGGATAATTATTTTTCGATTTGAGCTACCAAATTTTTATGCGGCATGACGCAAATTGGATTCCTTAGCGCATGCGTAGAGCTCGTTAACGTTATTAAAAAATACATGATACCAATGCTGGTTAACTACAAATTACAATTACAGCATCATACCAAAAGCAATGCCAATTACCATTCAATTGAGGTAAGAGAAGCAACAAAGCTAGAGATTTGGGAAGACATTTAATAATTTTCAGAGAAAAAAAAACTCGAGTAAAAAAACTACGCCAGAATGCGTTTGGTTGTAGCTAGTACGATATTCGTCGGGCTGTTGGTCGCCGTAAGTCATTCCATCATCCCCAAAAAATATAAAATATACCAACGTCCATTCCACATAATATCCCTTCATTCCATTAATAGTTTAATTTGAAATTTAAAAGTGTTTGAATTTTAGTGGCCTTCCCATGGGAAAGAAGAGGAGTGGCCCAACTTTAGTTGTCACCCATCTACGAAAGCCAGTGCTTTCAATCGAGGCGTTACTGACTCAACCTATGCGGATTGCGTAGAGGACACAGCAATGGGGGTCAGTAGCTGTCCATATGCGAACCAGTTGGAACCCGATTCCAGGTTTATCTGATTCCGTAGAACTGCGACATCCAGTCAGAGTCAGATAGACCTGATATCGGGTTCCAACTCTATCACAAATAAACTAAGTGGCCAGCTACTGACCCCCACTGGTCCAATGTGTAGTGGGAGCGCAGCTACCG
>JAQIXQ010002599.1:0-10194 GCA_034700485.1 Pseudosinella alba | reverse complement strand
TCAAAAACCCCTCCACATTTTGTAGCTCAACTTGCTTTGCCAGGTCCCAATATTTGCTAAACATTCTCAATCCTTCAACATAGTCCATGATTCCACTTTGTAAATAAGCATGGAGCACGTTGTACACATGCCTTGACATATATTGATGAAGCCTAATCCCGATATTTAGCGATGCAGGGATTTCACTCCCCAGGTCCATTGTTTTGCAGATGTATTTATCATTAACCAGCTTCATCCCGGTCCCGAGCGCAGCAGTCAATGGCTCCATTGTTGGGTGATGGCCAAATGTGAACAACTTGTTTGTCGCCATTTGGTCCACAGTTGCCCCAACATCCGGGTTAAATTTGATGTTGTGAAGGAGCTCATTCAAATTAAGCTTCCCACCCAGGACATGCTCAAGAGCTCGGGTTAAATCTTTTGGAAACATGTTCAGTATAAGTTGCACTAGCCCTTTCATCATCCGACTTGCTGCCAATGCGTGGGATAGGAACCGATATCGTTGACCAGTCAAGGTTTGTAGTGGGGGAAAACTAGTAAGATGAATGGCACTGGTTGTGAAGTAGCCAGAGTAGGTGGCGCTCAGTACAACAGACATGAGTAGGTACACCCACATCACTTTCCTGTTGTGGGGGAGGGTCAGCGGCATTTCTAGAATGGGCCATAGGATGTCCAACCCATACCAAATGTTTTTGTAGATGAATGAAAAGATTAGCACAAGTAAAGCTATGAAGAGCCACACCCTCCATGGTACAATGGACAGGGCCGAATAGTCAAAGGATGTTATGGTGGAGGTTTGGACGCAAGCGATCAACTCCCACGGTAGTTTCTGAAGGATGACGTAATAGCCCCGTTTGAAAGCAAAGTAGTTGGGAATGTTGAACCAGAGATTCTCAAATGCAGTGGCGGAAAGGAACCAGGGAAGGCCGGACCTCTCTCCAGCCGCAATATTGGACTCATGCACTTCCACCGTCATGTTTACATGTGACGCAACAAAGCCGACAATCATCAGATTTGGCTTGGAGCAATCCAAGGATTCTCGATAAAAATTGGATCTTGTCATTTTGGGAAACTTGAGACAAAATCTGTGATCGGATATCCTATGAAGGATGTGATCAGGAATCATCCCCCCTCCATAGCCTTTGCTGTTGAGTTGTTTGGATTGATGTCGAATCATTGGGATTGAATTGGTGTTCAATAAGCGTAGATTGGAATCCCGGCAGAAGTAGCAGAGAACTACAATTTGGGTTTCTAGAGACCCTGTGAAGAATCCGATGTCTGCATGAAATGATGCTGACTTCATTTTAAACAAGTTGTTTTTGGAGAACGTTGAAATTAGTGCGTCAGTCAGTAACAATGTCTCAACTTTCACGAAGAACATGGCATAGTCGGAAGTCCCAAATCCGGATTTGTGAATGGCTCGAGTCGTCTCTTGAATGGTGGTGGTGAAGAGAATGAAAATGATACAAGAGCTGTCACTGAATCTTCTCGTGAAGCGAAAGTATTTTTCATAGTGTTTGTAATACACCCGGTTCCCGATCTTGTTCAACACGTTCAGCATAGTTGGGAGCCGGAAGGGGATGTTGTCAATGGAAAAATCCAATTTGGTCGATTCAAAGTGGGTAAAAGTATGCCCGACGGAATTTTCACTAGTGATTGGAAACTGATGAGCAGATTTTGATATCCAGTGTGGTGGTCGTGTAGGAGATTTAATAATATTGATGGAGCAACCAGGTGGAATCTCAAATGGAAAATGTGACATCTCCTCTGGCCTCTCAGCTCCGATCGTTTTCAAGGAATCGATGAGCAACTTCAGGAAGATTATCTTTTGAAATTTCATATCTAGCTACAGCAGTTAATGGATTTTCTTCACTTATTTACCGCAAACATTTAAGAGAGTAACTGACACAGGTAGTGTGACCTGAACCGGAAATTCCAGAGAAACTCTTTAATTGCTTACCAGGTCCCCAAATATTTATATGTTCACACATTTCTATTGGGTATGTACTTATTTTGCAGTCCGTTTTTGAATACCTTGTTTTCTACCTTGCAAAAAAACAAGATTGAGAACATGCTTGATATATGATATTATAATTTGTCCGTGCGATAATAAGAAGATGTATTTTACGTTCTCTTTAGTGGGGAGTTTTAGTCTGAAACATTTGACGAGATAAGAAAACAAACTTCAGGATTGTATACATAATGCCCCTCATTAATTTTTAACTAGGTTATGTAGCCAAATTCGAAGAGAGTGAATTGTATCATTATGCTCAATAGTCTGGCATTATTGCATCCGTTTATGTAAAAACATGTTCGTGTGGGCGGTTGGATTGTGACATTGCAAATAACTATGCTGTTCGTAAGCTGAAAGTAACGACATTTACGAAAAGTGTCGCTTGGTTCTGAAGTGAAGTGAATTTAACTATTGTTAACAAATTATTTTTAATTAATTTTAGCAAATTTTCACAGCTTTGTGAAATATAGTTACAGGATGCGCATACAATTAGGTTTCTTTGAAAGTATTTCTTTACAAATAGTTTGTTTTTCATAATACATTTGTTCAATAATACATCCAACAAGCAATAATAAATCAATTAGCAAGATAGTTTCCCAGCTCATTCCATATCACAATAATCACCGACGATGTTACTTGCCCTGAGTTTGTAATTAGTCTTTCTCTTAATGCCCCTAACCAGACAAACCAGTAGACGACCAAGTAGGGTATAGTTAATATATGCGCAATGATCGTTCATTAAGGAGCCTAGAAGTAGTGATCCAATCGATAAGGATCATTAACGATCAGTAACCAAAAAATCCATCAAACTGACTAAAAAATGATGGAAACATGGAAAATGGCCATAAAAGTTAATTTTAAACAAATTTGAGAAATTTTATCTTCATAATGACTTAATAATAAAGCATTTTTGAAATAAGTATGAATATTGAAATCCTAATTATTCATTAACTCAATGGTTAATTAAAATGTTTAAGAAACTGTCTGGGATCGTAAAAAAAAGATAGTTTTTGTAATTGTGACATTTGAATTGAGCCATCACCGGGTTTTCTATCATTTTGCCCTTCGTACTTTGAAAATTATGCTACTGATTTATCACTGATCTTACTGATCGATCATTAAGGGCCGTAGTGAGCCATTATCGATTGTACTATCGATTACTCAATCAATAGCTACACCCTACGACCAAGCCACCCCAAAAGCCAGATTCCCAGCAAGACCACACAAACGGCCAGATGCCCAATCCCAGTCAAAGTCAACACAGATCTCCATCCAAGTGACTCCGCCGTGGGCTCCATGAACCTATCCATGTTATCCAGCTTGACCTCCCTCGCCAGCTTCCAGTATTTTGCAAACAATCGGAAATCCTCGATAAAGTTGAGTATCCCGTTTTGCATGAAAGCTTGCAACACCCGAGTGGCATGATGCGACATATATTGATGAAGCCTAATCCCAACATTCAAGGTTACCGGGATGTCCTTCATCAGATCCACCTTCTTGCAAATGAACTCATCATTGACCAACTTCATCCCGGATTGGAGGGCGGCATTCAGTGCATCCAAGTTGGGGTGCATCCCGAACACGAACAGCTTCTCCTTCGCCATTTGCTCGATAATTTGCCCCGCATCTGTGGTAAAGCCAGGATCATGGAAGAGATCCCCCGCATTCGTATCGCTCCCCATGACATCCTTCAAAGCCCTGGCCATATCCTTTGGCAGCAGATTGAACATGATTTCAATGATCCACTTCAACATTGGATTCTGGCTCATGCCATACAAGACCACAAACTCCTCAGCTTTGGGAAGCTTGTCAAGTGGATGGCGCTGGTGGTGAAGTAGGCACCGTAGATGGCACCCAACGCTACCGACAACAACAAGTATAGCCCAATCAGTTTCCGATTGTGGGGAAGGGTCAGCGGCAACCAAAAAAGGGACCATATGACATCCAGCCCATATAACATATTTTTGTAAACAAATGCGAAAGTCAAGACAAGTAAAATTAAACAGATCCAGGCAGACCACCGGATGATTGTCAAGGCAGTATAGTCAAAAGACGTCAAGGACGATGATTCAATACATGCGATTAGGTTCCAAGGCAACTCCTGGAATACCACGTAATAGCCCCGCTTCACCGCAAAGTAATTCGGAACATTGAATTTTAACGTTTCGAATGCGGTTGCGGAGAGGAACCAAGGCATGCCGAGCTCATCCGAGGGAGGGACATCCACTTCATATCGCTCCACAGTCATGTTTAGAAATGGTGCGGCCAGTCCCATGATTAACACGTTTGGGGTGACGCATTCCATGACCTTCTGGAACAATATAGATCTAATGCTTTCAGGTAGCTGGAGGCACAGATCGGGGGCTGTGATAAGGGCGATGAAGCGATCCAGGATCATGTGGCGACCGTAACCATTTCGATTCAGACGCTTTGAGAAATAACGAATCGTGGATATGTTGGTGGTCCCCGACATGTGCAGATTAGTGTCAGGGCAGAAGTAACAGTGAGCACCAACTTGGGTAGCAGAAGAGTCTGTGAAAAAGATGATATCTGCATGGAATGAGGGAGAATCCGTTAGGAATAGTCCGTCATTAGAGAAATTGGAGATGAGTGGGTCGTCCTTGGATAAAGATTCCACGTTGAGGAAGAACATGGCAAAGTCGGATGTCCCAAATCCGGATTTGTGAATGGCCTGAATGGTCTCTTCAAATGTGAAGGTGTACAGAACAAAGATGATACAGGAACTATCACTGAATCTCCTAGTGAAACGGAAATATTTCTGATCATGTCGATACTGTGAATCCATCCCAATTGGGGTGATCAAATTGAACATATCAGGGAGTCGGAAGGGCTCGTCATCGATGGAAAAATCCAATTCGTTGTACTCGAAATATGTGAAGCTGTGCACGTTAGGATCGTCAGCGCGAGTTGGAAAGAAATTGTCAGCGTCCTGGGATGCAGTTGATGGGGATGAAACTATGTTAACGGAACAATCTGAGTCGATGCTGAAAGGGAAGCTGATTTCACTAGAAATAACTTTAAATATTGCTAAAAGTAGGAATGGATTGGCAACCCCCAACGTAGCCATTTTAAATTTAGGTGCCCAAAAATTATGACAACTGTCCTTCGAAGAAGTTAGGTATGGAGTGCGTAGGCGTCTATAAAGAGTAGCTTCATATGATTAAGGCCAGATACATGAACGCAGTTTTAAAAATACGCGATTGGTAACAAAAGAAGCCAAAAACATGATGGTATGTTATTTTTAACAATGTTTAATGATTATTTGATTACATCATCATATGCATCATATCATTTCGAATTTATGAACAAAACTATTTTAAATGTGTAATGGGGACATCTTTGTGAACATTAATGGTGTTAATATATTAATGGCGTACATGACAATATACCAATTTATAGGAAATACCAAATTGTTAATTATATATCAGGAACATCATTTTCATTGAACCTATTATGGTCCCCATCACAAACAAACTAAATTGTCAACAAGTATGTTCCTCACAATTTTGCTATTTTTTTGTAGCTTGTGTGCAATTATATAATTAAGTTAAGTAATATGTGTAGGTATCTTCACAAGTGCATATAACAGGCTGGACTAATTTTATTTGTATTTTGCCATGGCGTTGAAAAGTTTGTCAAATTGGCAGTATTATGAAACCCACCATTTTCATGTTAATAACATGAAACATGATCATGCATTATACTCCTGTATACCTGATGTAGGAAGCAGTCATTTGAAAATAGGAATGAGTAAAGACCACGGGCCTTTCTTTTTTGAGTCGTTTAGCTAAGCACAAGGTCAATGAATTAGGTCAGTTGTTGACAACCAAACCATACTGTAATATGAAATGGTGGCGCAGGTCAAAATGAACTTAGCAATAAAAAATGGATCGGCAAACCTGGGTAGTCTAAAGGTTATTATAGATGTGGGCAACCTAAGTCAACAAATTTTGGATTACTTCCGGGTTCTATTACAAATATCACAATACTCTTAACTCGAAATTTTCTTATTGGACATGGATTTCCAATTCAGCATAAACAGAATCGCAACATAATTACATTATTGCTTACAACCCGTGCATTGTACCAATACCCCAAGATCGATATCCTACGTCAGACAGTAAACAATTTGAAATAAATAGTAAACAGGTACCTACTCTACAATCTTACCCTTTGAGGGCACCGACCGGAAATTATTATTTGCACATCAAGTTTTTTTTTGTTAAAAAAACAACATTTACTTTGTTTTCTTTGCCTCGACACAGGCAACAAGCAACATTTTTTCCAAACAGCGTTTCCTATAAACAGTAATCATTTTGTTTATCCCTGTTTGATTATCTTCCCATATAAGGAAGACAACTTGGGAATCTGCGCCCCAAATATAGCCACTAATTTGTACTGAAATACTACTTACCAAAGTGGATTAATTTACCAATAGAATCTATCTAACACTCTAACAGCACCATATTCTAAATTGCGCTATCAATTTTAAGCCTGCACGTAATAATACATATAGGGTAGTTTTACAAGGCATAAGTCACTTACAAAGGCGAAACATATTTAAACATTTATCTGACGACAACAATGTCCACACTATCCTTATCTTTCTGGACTTTGTACGTATGCCTACAATTTTTCTTATAGCTAAATGTCATGTAAACTAATAGATGTCCAAGCCATCCCAGAAACCAAAAACCCAATAAGGTCAAACAAACGCCAAGATGCCCCATCCCCGTCAGTGTCAGCACAGATGTCCACCCAAGTGACTCAACCGTTGGCTCCAAAACGCGACTCACATCTTGTTGCTCCACCTGCTTTGCCAGCTTCCAGTATCTTGCAAACATCCTGAAACTTTCCACGAACCCTAAGATTCCACTTTGCATGTAGTCCTGCAAGACCCGATAAACCTTCCGGGACATGTATTGATGAAGTCTAATGCCTATGTTAAGCGTAAGCGGGATATGATTCTTGAGATTAACCCTTTTGCAAATGTTTTTCCCATTCACCAACTTCATTCCACCTTGGAGAGCCGCATTAAAAGCATCCATGTTGTCATGCCATCCATGCACAAAAAGCTTTTGGGTCGCCATTTGTTCCACAATTTCCCCCACATTCTCTGAAAAACCTGGATCATGAACCAAATCCATCAATTGCGTATCCTGTCCAATGACTGTCTTTAGGGCTTTGACCACATCAGGTGGGAGGAACGTGATGCTAAGTTCGACCAACCAACTTATCATAGGAATTCCTTCAGGTAAGCCGTATGCCACCATTCGGAAGTTTTGGGAGGTCAAACTGTGCAGTTCTGGAAACCTTGTAAGGTTGATGGCGCTGGTTGTGAAATATGCGCCGTATATGGCCACCAGCACGACCGACATTAGCAAGTAAACACATATCACTTTCCGATTGTGGGGAAGGTTCAGTTGCAATCCCAGAAGGGACCAAATAATATCCAATCCATACCCAATATCTTTATAAATGAATGCAAATGTCAAGACAAGTAAAATTATGCAAATCCACACCGGCCATGTGATAATTGTCAAAGCAGTGTAGTCAACAGCGGCAAGAGAAGCAGCTTCAATGCAGACCATCAAGTTCCAAGGTAGCTCTTGCGAATTTACATAATAGCCTCTTTTCACTGCAAAGTAATTCGGAATCATGAATTTCAAACTTTCGCCAGCACTGGCAGACAGAAACCAAGGTAAGCCAACCTCTTCCTCTGGTGGGATGTCACCTTCAACCATTTCAACCGTGATGTTCACCGATGCTGCGAAGAAGCCTACAATCATCAAGAAGTTGGGCGTGAAACAACTTAAAGCTTTCTTGTAGAAATTGGATCTTGAGGTTTCCGTAAATTGGTTGCACCAATATGGATTCATTAACAGAAATAGGACGCGGTCCATTATCATGTGCCGGCCGTAGCCTTTGCTGTTGAGCTGTTTGGACATGGATTGGGCCAAGGACATTGAATTGGTCTCCACCAGATACAAATGTCCATCGGGGCAGAAATAACAATAGACCACAAGATGGGACGGGGAAGACTCCGAGAAGAACAAAATGTCCGCATGGAATGAAGGAGAGTCGGTGAGGTATAATCCACCATTGGAAAAATTTAAGAGGAGAGGATCGTTCAAGGATAAGCTGGCCACGTGGAGAAAGAACATGGCATAGTCGGAAGTTCCGAATCCGGATTTGTGAATGGCTTGAGCTGTCTCTTCTATGGTGACGGTGAAGAGGACAAATATGATGCAAGAGCTGTCGCTGTATTTTCGCCAAAAACGAAAATATTTTTCGTTGTGTCTGTAGTGGATGTCGTTCCCAATTTGGGTGTACAAGTTTAATGGATCCGGGAGTTGGAAATATACATCATCAATTGAAAAATCCAACTCGGTGTGTTCATAATAGGTGAAGGTGTGCAGGATCAGGGGCTATCCGGAACAAAGTCCGGCCTGGAGAGTACGAGCCTCCCGGCCTAAAATAGGCCAAAAATACTTTGTGTTCAAAATTAGAGACCGAAATGATTCCTAATTTCATGTTCATTAAGTGTTACTAATCCGTTAGTGCACACAACATGGCTTTAAAAAGGTTGGACAATTGACTAAAAATGCTTAAAACAAGTATGGAACCCGCAAATTGCAATAAAATTTAGAAAAAAATTGGGTTATGTAAAGAAATTCTGTCAGTACAACAAAAACTTAATTTTTCGAAGGCCGAGGTACGGCCCCCCAGTGGTCCGGCCTGGAGAGTACTCTCCACATCTACCCATTACCGGATAGCCCCTGTGCAGGATGGAATTATCAGTGTCAGTTTCAACTTCAATATGGTTATCAACGGTTTGCCTACTTGTAACAATGTTGATTGAACAATCGGTCATGATGTCCAATGGAAAGTTGATTTCCATGGAAATGACTGGAACTAATATGAAAAGTATGAATTGATTTACATTCAAGTATTTCAATATTTCCATTTTGTCAACGAAAGACTGACTGAGAGAGTTCATTTTGAGAGTTCGGCGTAGAATGCCTACTTAAGTACCTATCCACATTGACTCAAAACATAATTTAAGAAACATGTTTACGACCAGTCTTAAAATTACATGATTCTAGATGCTATTGTGTAAGAAATAAAAACATGCGTGTTCAAAAAATGGGCATGGCATTATATTATGGAATATATATGATGCATTGGATTGCATTCTTATGGTAATATTTACAATAAATGTCATGCCTAACCTGACTAGGTTATTTCATAATGGACAGTGTTCTTTCTTCATTCAAGATTTTATGTGTGAGTGGTCCCCAGAAAAACAAGTTAATTCGTAAGTAATTCATAATCATTATCTCCAAATTATGGTATGCCACGATATCCGTATATATTATTGTTCCAATATGTGTTGTCCAATTATGACAAAATTGTCAACATGTTTGTCATTCTTAAATGTTTGGAATTGTTTTAGAGTGTTTGAGTATATTGTTACTTTCAGCCAAACTACGTGTAGATTATAACTGAAACGGACTTGACCCCCCGGGGTCAGGTTCCATCCGGGAGGTCGAAGACGAAAATCTAAAACTTCGGTGTCTGGGATGCCACTCTCGTTTCGGTGAGAGAAACCGACTCTGATGCACTATAAATGTCCCTATAGCGCCTTGGATTTCAATCCAAGGGCCCTCTAGTCCTCATCGCTGGATTTGGGCTGGTTAGCGCGTCACAGTGTCACTGCCAAAATGAGCCAATTGGTACACACAGAAAATAGGGAAATATATAACTTTTATTTCCCATGCCAATTGGGCAAAACTCACAATTTGGAATATAAAACATTTGGGAATGGGGCGAGAAAGGCTCCCCCATCCCATATCACAGTCACAATAATTAATACTCCAAACAAGGGAGGAGGAACTCCAGACGGGAGTTCCCCTCCAAAACCAAACTACAAACTTTAATCTTTAATCAATAATTGAACTGGGGAGACTTTCCTCCCCAAGTTCCTCCAAATAAATAATAACAATTACGTGGGTGAGGTCATGGCCTCCTCCCCACAACTCTTAAAACTCTTATAATGAGGCGGGGGTAATATCCCCCCTGACCCAGCCCCGTAGCGTGCTCCGGTCCGGCCTGTCACCAAATTATATTTGTCCGGCCAAAATTTTGCCAATTTAAATCGA
>JAQIXQ010002598.1:0-10197 GCA_034700485.1 Pseudosinella alba | reverse complement strand
AAATGACTCTGGAGTAAAACCATTTCACTGTTCTGTTCAGTCTTCGCAACACCCTCTTTTCCCCCGATCTACCACCATCCAAAATCCCTGGTAGAACATGACTATGCAGGCATGAAACTCCAAGGGGGTTTATTCCGTTGTTACATCTCCTTAAAGTCCCTGCCATGTGGTTGCTGCGCGATAATGATCTCAAAGTTGTGGGGACCATCGGTTCTACCGGGGTGGACAAGGAGGAGAACATCCCCTCCTGGTAGAGCTGGGTAATCAGCATGACAACCAGACTCCAAAGACCCCATGTGAGGATGGCCGCTGGTCGTTTTGGCTTTGCGATTGCCTCCAGCGCTGTACTCTGACCTAACATTAGACTAGTTAAGTAAAACCAAATGCTACGATAATCATTAAAGATGTGGAAGAGAGACATTCTAGACAGGTGTAATTCGGAAGGGATCTCTTTTAAAGTAAGCATTGCTGCGGTAGACATGCTGGTGAGGACAAGAGGGAGCCAAATCTGCCATCCAAATGGTTTCAACATCCCTTCCACACGGGTAGCAACTTTCAGTTTCCCTTTATCTCTCACTACGGTCATGAATGCATATTTTGAGTCACGACTCCCAAATGGGAGCCAAGTTGAATATTTACTATTCCGTTCAATGTTGTCGGGCTCTGCGACCAACCGTGACTTAATTTCGGAGATTTGGATTGAGCCCACCTCCTTGTAAGTGTAATTATGTTTGCGTGATATTGCCAGCAAAGAGCAAGTTATCTCGTGAATCTCAGTTACCAAGCCGAACATTTTGCCGCACATTTGATCAGATTCTCCATCCAAGACATAGGAATAGTGCGGTAGGGTCTTGGCCACGTTGGTCGAAATGTATGCACTGTGCATATTTCCATGAAGTCCATTCCAAGCTCGTCCAATTTCACTTCTCCCAAAAACTAAAGAGTCTGAAATCGGAATGAATGAATTCCCTCCAGGGCTACAAGTTATGCAAATGAAATCCACCTCATTTAAGTTCCGAACAAGAATAAATATCAGTCCAGGAGCAGAGATCCCAATAAGGTTGTCGGGATCTAAGACCTTATTCTCTGCAGAAGGTTGACTGAGGATCCACAAATATTCCGGCTTGACTTTCTCCTCAATATACCCTTCCAGCAGGGGTGTATTGGGGGCTTTGAACATAAAGCTTGGGCCAAGGTGCACAATGCATGGTGAAAATTTTCGTCGACTCGTCCACGGAAACCGAACCAAGTTCTTTCTAGTTGTAATCTGGTCGATTGTCTTGAAGGCCAATAAATCCGGTGGAAGAAAGTGGAATAGCTGTCTAATCGCGTAGGAGTTCTCGTCACTAGTCGCTGCAAGTTCCATGGCACTTTGACGGCTATCACCATTACCGTACTTCCAAGTGCTAAGATATGTGAAGGAACAAGTCTGAAATGACCGGACAAGATTTGAAAACGAGAGGGTCGATGAAACTGGAACGGCCAGGAATGATAAAATAAAAATGATAAAACAGGAAACTGATTCTGCTCGAATCATTTGGATAGTTATTACTTGTTAGAATTATAACATTTAAAAAAACTGAATTTCGAAGCCCAGTTCAAAGCAAGAATAAATATGGCTGATATGCTGCTCCCCTCCTTAAATTATTAGCTGACTTCGACTGGTCTACGTCGGGCATCGACTATGTGCTGGGATGCTTGCAACAATTTTTGCGTAGCTGCTGTTACATAGGTAATAGAGCTGATACCAATAACAAAACAGGAAGTTCACCGGGCAAAATCCAATTAGTTAAGATCTCATTACCGGATCGCAGACAGTTATTATCTTTCCATTACATCTAGAATTATAATTTGCGATGAAAAATACAAAAATAATATCTTATAATCCTTCTTATTTTTCACCATCGTATCATATCATTAAAATCAATAATCAGTTTGTTTTAAAATCGATGAAAAAATAATTTTCAAAAAATTGAAATGGGATGGGAGTGCATAACAACCACTTCAGTTGGATGGAATTGATGCAGTATAATTTATCGGTTTAAAGTAACACGTAGTTCAAAGCCATTATATAAATACGTTTTATTGTCCAACATGCAAACTTACAAAGGGGCACCTTCGTGATGTTTTCCCGGAAGTATGGACAAAGTGAATATGTAGTATTGAATTTCTAAATGTTTGCTATAGAAAAGAAATTTGTCAAATCCCATTTCTTGCCATGAGTTGACATTGAGTAGTTGGTGTTGCAATGTGATTGATATTATGTATTAAATGGGATAAGAAGGTGAATGATTTGACATTTATTTATTTCAATGAGACAGCATAAGGTATCAAAATACAGCATATGAATTCATAATATTCATTAAGCCCAGTTACATTGTCGCGAATTTATAATATTAAATTTAACTGATATTGCGACGTAAATCGAGCCGGAACAATTTTCTTTAATTGATGTAATTTGTAATTAATTTAGTAATAAACAATTCTAAATATCTAAATTAATTTTGATTGGATTTTAACAACTTAACTATGTAAAACTAGACCAACTATAAAATTGCTTATATTAGTCTACTAATTGCAAATTAAGATGATATAGTATTCTTAAATGATATAGGTAGGACGAAGTACAAGATGCAAATTTTGATTTGGAAGATGACAGAATCAAAGCGATAAGGTGTGCAGCAATGGCAGGAAAGCAGTTTAAGAAAAAAACAAAGCAATTATATAGAACAACGACTAATAAAAGCAGGAGCAGCAATAACTATTCCGCCAAATTGATACCAAGTATTCAAGGTTCATGACTTGTCATTTTACAAAACGCCTAAACGGTAAGTCACCCGACACCGTTAAAACACTCAACATTCACCACCTCCATAATCATGTCATTTAATTTGAGAATTATAATAATATAATTAGCTCATCAAAGAGCAAATCAGATTATGTTTCATCGTATGGAAAATTCAAATCCCCATGTATCTACTTACAAATTGCCTAACTTTATGGCGGCCGTACCACAAATGCTCACCAGTGTATGATTTGTCCGGAAACATGATTCGAAATGAAAATGCCTTACATTGGCACTATTCTGCATCCGGGAAATTATCATGTCAAATTGGTTTGTACAGCAAATTGCTGTCAGCAATCACATGGCCAAAAACGACCACTGTTAATAGCACAGAAATTATTTGAAATAAGGAACTTGTTGGGTAGGATTTTTTGGGGCCGCCGGGCCGCCGAGCCGCATAGCGGGACTCCAGCTTTCGGCTTGTTTCTTATTCGTAGTTCAGTTACAAGTAGAATAAGTTCAATTGCCATTGCCAGCATGTCCTCAGCATGATGTCTGTCATCGTGCTTCCTACTTGCACAATCTAATTCTGCCTCAATACTCCCATTCACAGTGATTCATCGTCAGGATAATCATTTACCCCAATCATACACAACGGACAACAGGTTAATCTCATCGAAATCCTATACTTTAGTTTGAATTGCTATTTCTCCCTTATTTTTCCAATTTCCCTTCTATTTACAAATCCACTGAACCCAGTTAGCTCTGTTACAGGAAACCTCTGTTATTGCTTAAGGACGTCCCTTTTACAATAAAATGTTCTAACCAAGTGTCCTCTTCAATTAAATATCAAAGACTTCTTACGAAGGCTTTTCTCGGTCGGTCCCTTTTTTATGTCACACAGCAATCGTTGTAGCTTTTTTTTTACCTCAAGGGCACTTCGTAAGCATACACTACCTTTGCAATGCTTGCGATCCCGTATCGTTTGCAGAAAGGAGACATGAAAGTTTGTCGAATAACATATACTACCAAACCATTTTACATCCAGTGGCATGTAATAAAGTAAAGTCTCCACGGGACTCCGAAACTATGTAGTATTCATTGAGCTAGGGATGAGAGTCAAATGATTCACAGTTGTGTTTGGTAATAAATATACTTACTGCATAACTACTGAAAGATCATGATACATTTTAATTACCATGAATCAACCAAGTGGTGTGAAAGTGCAAAACCCGGTAGCAATGGCAGCCACGGGAGAAATTGAATTTGATGCAAGCTTGGTGGCCCTCAAAGAAGAACATTTTCGATATCTGTAAAGGCTGAGGATACCTGTACCAAGGCATTGCCAGGACAGTTGTTTTGCGTGAAAATGAGAGACAATTTGTTCATTACATGTACAAACATTTGAAAACTCTACTCGTGTAAACCATTTATCTCATTTTGCAAGGATTTTGTTTAGTACAAAAAGTTGTTTAGATCATCCGATCATCGAGTTCTTGAGATTGATAACATCCTTTAGCTGCTCCTCAAACATACGTCACACCGCTCCTAGCAAAAATAATAATCACTCATTTCTCCCTTGTTGGCAAAAATTATCTGTATTTGTTCGGGTAACCAACATCAAGTCTTCAAGACAATACCTTGCTAGAGAGGTTAAAGTCCGCATTTTAAACCGGAAAGCGAAACCACAAACGTGCCAAAAATAAAATGTGAATCGCCTCCAATGCTGCAGAGAAGACGGTGACATCCAAATTGAGGATTACGTAATTTTCGAATATCCAATCTGCAAGATAAGCATACCCGATAAATTGCAACCACCAAATACATACCTCTCTTATAAAGTTGTACCAAAAATCGGGGAACTCGACGCAGTCATTGAACTTGTCAGTGGCAAACCAAAAACCGCTGGTCGTAAATTACACCAGTTATTTACCTGCCAAAAACCCATTGTATTCCAAAGATAGTTGAGGTGCACGAGGAACCAAAAATTCTCAAAAATTACCTGGCTTCCACTTACAAATATAATGAAATCATCTCCGGTGATTCACAGAAAGCGGTCTTGGTTTCATCGTCAGAATTGTGTGACGATGTCACTGATAGTAAACTACTTAAAGAAAGGGAGGAGGTGAGGTAATGGAGCCTTCAATTGCGGAAGAGATTCTCAAGTTGCCCCTTAACAGCTCTCCATTTTCTAAATTAGAGTTAATAGTAAAAAGATTCGCCCGATAAAGTAAGTAAGATAGGTGATAAAGATAGGAAAAAGGTTGAGACTCATGTATAAGACATACTGACAGCACCATTATCCTTTTCATTTAAACATTTTGGATACTAATATAATTATACTGATGGAAACTACTCAATAATGACAACAAAAATACGGATAAAAATGTAGTCATATAAGAAAAATGATGTTAAGTATGATTTTCCCGAAGAGGCGGGGTTATAAATGAAAATCATAAAGGAAGTTTTAATATCTATCGGACACTATGAGTATGAGTAAGAATAAAATAACGTTTTCAAAAATCTTGCGCATTTTTTTGCGCTCGTTAGATAAAATTGAATGGCATAGGTTAAATTAGGATTTGTAGTTTAGTATTCCCTCATATAAAAAATTCTAGCATAAGATGCACGCGTTAGAAATGTAACTGAAAATAAGATGGGGTTAGTGGAGTTGAAAATAATATTCATGAGCAGGCTTGATTAATTGATGCAAAGCGTTAATTGAATTAAGAATTAAGAATTAACGGGGTTGGATTTTCATTAATTCAATTAACAAATAAATTAAGCCAGTCTAATTCAAATAACAATTAAATTAATGGGTTATTTCAATTAAATTAATTGATCAATTAAGTTCATAGCCAAAAACTTTACAAATTCCAAACATTATGATAAAATACTGTATCATTTCATGAATTCTAACTCTGATTAAATAAAATGTAATTATGCAGTTGATTATTTGACTTTTTGGATGATCATGTATTTTTATCGTATACTTCCTGCACCCATTTTCAAGTCTAATTTATGAGAAAACAGTATTCTACGAGAGGCACTAAATAAGAGGCAAAAACTAAACGATTATTATAACTTTGTAAACGGAAAGTACCTGAAAGTGAATTGAACATTATTTTCTTTTCAAGAATGCACGAGCATTTTCTAGTCTAAATCTCATAGTAAACCATTCGATTTGGTCTTCTCACAATGTCCCATGACCCTTCTTTCCTTTTGACAATGACTTGAGAAAAGGTCTACTTGACCCAGCTAAACCCACTAAAATGCTTACAATGGAAATGCACAATAATACGGACAGGTTTACGTTTTTGACCTTTTAAAAAAAAGTTCAATTAAATTAAATTAACAATTAATCGTCGCTTTTCAAATAACAATTGACAATTAATTCTAAAGTCAAAATTTATTTGAAATTAAAATTGACAATTAATTAATTGTTAATTGAATTAACGAAATTAAATTAACCTCAATTAAATTAAACAACCCTGTTCATGAGATATAATTATTACTCCCTCGCCCGTATGGTTTTCCATCCCATTGGGATTCTTTTTTTTTACTTACTGGCTTATATTGGAGACTGTTTAATAACATATTCTGTACGGAATATAATTATGGCATTTACAAAAATGTTCCGCTGCATTTTAAGACTGCTTTCAGATCTAATCTTTGCAATAAAGAAATTCCCTCTAAAACATATACATCAATATAGCCAGAATCATTTTAGTAGTTCATTCATGAGTCATCAACACTAGACAGTAATAATTAAATTATAATTAAGTTCGGTGAAATATATTTCGGAGGACAGCATGCTGCAGCAGCTCCTTCCAAAAATATTGAGGACCAGAATCTAGCATTTTATCTACTCCAGGGATTCCAAGAGATGCAGGAGAGTTTTTGGCAGGAAGGTCGGTTAGATTAGGAATGACTGGAGAGAAGGCATTGCCTAATACTCTGGTTTAGTCCTTTAAAAAGTGGATAAGTTTATCAACAATAAAGCCTGCAAAAGTTCTGAATTGGGGTTAAGATGAATAAAAGAAACAGTTTGCACTGCGCTTGTACATAACTTGTGTGAAATTCTACGAGCGTTTATTTCGTGGTTAAGCCCACTCTCATAAACTCCGAACATTCGACAATTTACTTAGCTATATTGCAGAATGGATCCAGCATCCCGATAGTAGCCCCCTGAGACGGACCGACTCAGTTACCATACAACAATATCACATTTGGCTCCCGGCGATTCTCGGGATCGGCCCTGGTTTACCGGTTTGTGCTTGAACGGTTAATTAATGAATCATTTTTATAATAATTATACACCATCGACGGCATTCTGCGGTCGAATATTTGTTTCAAAGTATTAACTGGGAGCGAGGCTTCCAGACTGATTCAGACACAAAAACATACATTACATTTGATATGCTTTCAATTTCCTCTTCAGCCGAACGTTCACAATCCTAATAATAAGTCAATCGATCGCCATTCAGACTAGCAACGTGCATCTGACTCAACTTATTTGGCTATGGGATAGCTAATTGAGAAGCATTATATTATATTAATTATCCATATCCATCTCCACAAGGTCATATAAAAAGGCAACACATGAACGTAGCCTGAAATAGTTCCACAATATAGTATAGAATGTTCTACCATAGTTATTTAATAAGTGTGAGAAATATATTAGTTAGCTGACCGCAACTTCTATAATTATTATACAGAGCACCTATATATGGCCAAATACCACAAAGAATTAGACATACCATATTTAAATCAGTGGATTTATTTGGGTATTCCTAACGCCATTTAATACAAGAAAAAAATATGTTCGTGTCCACAAGGGGATTGAGGCGTACCTGGAACATTTTAAAATATGCACAACACTCGAGCATATTTATTTAATGTGAGTTTGGGAACGGTATATGGACCCGGGTATGAACTTAATATACATACAATACACACTTTCGAATAATTAAGTTCTTAATATTAATCATTTTTTTATAGTGCATAACCAGCAACCTGTCCAGATACTGCAACATCAATGGAAAGGTGTGACCAGGAATCGAAACATGATCCCACTCAAACCTATTGATATGACTCGAAGTCAATCCATCGTGTTCGGGTATCGATTTCATCATCCATCATCCAGTGAAGACTTGACTGGATGGATGAATTTTAAACATAATCTTATTAGCCTTTGTGAATGGAACTATTAGTAACAATTCATATATCACCTAATTGCGGCTTTCGCAACATTAATAATATTGACAATATCACTATACAACACTTGGCTCCCACTCTCGGAATCGGCCTATTTTTATCAGTTAGGATTCAAAAGCAAATTACTTGATCACTTTTTCAATGTATTTACCTCCTGGACCACAATCTGCCGTTACCTATGTATATGGGGTATATCACAAGAGCTTCATCACATTCTCTATTTATCCTAATCCATTTCTGTACGCTTTTACGCTAAAAAAGAATTCGAATTTATTGCAAAATGAAAACACGCTACATTTGTAATGCTTTCAATCGAATTGTTCATAAGTAGAGCTATAAGTATAAGTATATAGTTACATAAAAGTGTTTGATGCACCCAAAATCTGTTTCATTTTATTTTAGCTACCAAATTGGACTATTGGACACGTCTTTCCCCGAGAAATATACCAAAAACCTGTAAATGCGAGCATGCAGGTCAAATTGAGGGAGATTATGTTTAGCTATCTCGACACTAGCAGATAAATTGACTAAGAAAACAAAGTAAATTAAAAAGGAATTATACTGCGAAAAAGTACGTTCATGAAACTACTATATAGTAGCGGTGAAATTTTCAATATGCCATTTCACCCTTCATTTTTTATCTGCTATGCTGTGTTAAATCCATTCAGGGGGAATATGAGACGGGCCAGGAAACATGACAATTTAGCTACAGTAAAAATTGCATGAATCAAACTTAATTGCTCAAACCTCCTAGAGTGTAGTGTGGGACAATTCTCGCCATCCACGACGACGGAGTTTGATGAGGAAGTTTTGCAATTTTGCTCCAACAGACAATATTTTTAGGAAGTAGGATCCCAAAGGTGCTCCGTCAGAATTTATAATCAACAACAACTGCAGGCAACCGATTTGACATACAACTTTCCTGTCGTAAAATTCTGGTCATGATAAAGAGCTTATCTTGAGATTTTGACAAGCTAATGTGTATTAATTAGATGCGCAAAATATTGTAATTAACTGGACCATGTGTGTTTTAATATTAAAGTAGGAATAAAGCAACTAGAGCAGACAAACAAATATCAAGAAAGATAAAGGAAAACATATATCACCAGGAAGCGGTAATGACCGTTACTTCCAAAAATATTAAAATAAAATATTAAAATATAACCCAAGGTGGCTTTGCGTTTCACATTAGTTACCACTTAATTTTTTTTGTTTGAAGTGATGATGATTAATGATATGATGAGCTGAACAATTGCTATCCTAAGCAAAACTAGCAAAGCTGATAAAAAATATCTCAGCGTTACTTGCGTTTGTTGACGTTGTGCTGCGCAGGTTGGGTATGTGACTGGTGTGAGGCTGTGCTGTGAATTGAGCTGAATTCCCATTCCCTGTCAATTTTCTGATTGATGGTTTATGATAAGATGAATGGTGATGACTGATGAACGATGATGCAAGTGTTGAATCGATGTCATACGTCCATTTATCCATTTATCCTGCATCCCACTTTTCCTTCCTCTTCCAATCCATCGACATCTGAATCAATATCATAAAAATTAACATGTAATACATTTTAAAGTAAAGATGGGCAGTTTCATAGAAAAAAAACGCAGAGATAATGATATGAAAAAGAACGAAAGGCAACTCAAATATATATTATATTGTACATGATTGGGGTGAAAAGTAATTAAATAATAAAGTGTTCTCACCTCTTCAATTTTGTTGAAAGCTGGACGGTGAGGGTGAGTCAGTCGCAGTGGGTCTAACTGACAATATTTTAAGCCTGCTTTCTGAAATGGTGCATATGGATAAAATTTTAATTTTATAATCTTAGTATAAAAAATCATTGGATATATTTTGCTCCTTACTCGATTTCCAAATAAAAATATATTATTACCTAATTGTTCATTTGTGTCTTAATTTAAACCACGCTCTTATGTCCCTTCCTGCCATTCCTGCTGGAATAGGTGAAGAGATCGATCACATTGCCCCGGGGGATTTCATGTTCCTGATAATTAAATAAGTAAATTAAATCTGTATTAAATCTGTATTAAATTAACCCAAATGGACAAAACTAGAATTTATACGTAGGTGGTGGGATTCGCATGATGCACGTTTGAGGTATTTATTATGCAAATTTGCTTACTGTTAGTGATTTCCACTGCCTTCAAACTCCAGCCAAAAATTTCAGGGTCTGA
>JAQIXQ010002597.1:0-10199 GCA_034700485.1 Pseudosinella alba | reverse complement strand
TTTTTTGACGTAAAATTACTATCAAAATCTGCATGCATATTTTACATGATTTCCGTATGAATATTTATGTAACCAAAAACATGCACGGATATGATGCATATATGATATACTTTTTTTTACTTATAAAAAAATGTATGCAAATCTTACACAATTACGATGCAAATTATGTTGTACCAATGAATTAACGTGAATTTTATATACATTTCGCATCAGATTTTTGGTATCAGTTTCTTTTCACGAAATTTCCAGTTTTCTTATACTGGGACTGATACCAAATTCACACTAATGTTTACTGGGTAGTGTTGCAGATGAATACGTAAATTATTTCACCCCTGAGGCGATCAAATTAAGTAAGTGTAACGAGTATGCCAATAATTGAGTATTAAATATCATGATCACATAAATAATGCTTTGGTCTTGAGTAATCCACCTGGTACTCGGTAGAAACAAACGACCTGATGAAAACAGTAAACAGGCTACTTTACTTAAGCTATCCTTTAAACATTTAAAGTTTAAAAATGTAAAAATTTAAGGAAATAAAATAATAGCAATGGGATAATATGACAATGTTGATAATAAAGCTTGACAAGTAACTGATAATAAATGGAAGTCTCATGTAATGATAAATGATATAAAAAAACTTCTTATAGTGGCAAAGCGGTTGTGATACAAATGACATTTTATACATTGCATAGAAGTAAAGTGCTTACCTACAAATTTAATAACCCCAAATATATATGCCAAAAAATTACTTATCCACCCTTTCCGAATCATCAAATGCTAATAGCAATTATTTATCAATTTATTTACACAATGTTATCTTGACAAAACAGGTGTATATATACAACCATGTTTTAATATACATATTTGGCACAGATATGCCCATTTTAATAGGTAAGTAGATGAATATGTTCAAATTCAAATGAAATAATATGATAATATGATATTTTGTATTTACATTAACAATCGGTAATAATATCCAACGTTTAGACAGTACAATATATATAATGAAGTGGCTGAAATACAAGTTACGATATGATATACGATGATAATTGGTCCGCATGTTTGCTATACACAAATAATTGCAGTTACTATAGTAAATGTTATTTTACTTCTAAGCCCCTTAGAAAATTCAAGAAACTTGAGAATTTGCAAACTTAACTGGGGTATTTACAATTAAATTTTCCATATACCTTATACAAATGCGAACTAATTAATTAATTAGCATTAGTCGACGGGTCAATTTGATTAGGTGTAGAGTTTATCTTTGCTAAAAGTAATGAGAACGGAGTTTTGCCCTCGTTGTTTCTTAAGTTTGCATCCGCCCCGGCCTTTTCAAGAATACCTACAACTTCCATTATATTCTCCTCGCCCTGAATGAGCGCAAGGTGGAGCGGAGTATTTCCACTTGAATTAGTAGCATTAATGTCTAGTCTTAATCTAATAAGGTATTCCAGTGCATCTATATTTCCTACTGCTGCCGCCACATGAAGCAAAGTATATGCTAAATTATCGTGGATTCTATAGTCAGCACCCAGTTCAACTATCTGGCGTAATAATGGTGAGCTGCACATAGCACAAATTGCGAAATTTAATGGGGTTCTACCATGATGATCAGCTAAATTCCAGTTCACGTGTGAAGATAAAAATGCCACGGTTCTCGTTTCTATCACATGATTAAATAGCCACACATGGATTGGTGTTATTCCATTATTCAGCCCTCCGGTCTCTAATGACTTAGAATGTCCCTTGCCAATTAGATAACAAAAGAAATCATGGAACTGGTCGGAGGTTAGACTGGTACAATTGGCCAGTAAAATGTGAAGAAATGTTTGGTCGTTCTCATCTTTGATGTTGGGATCGGCATTATTGTCGATGAGCAAATAGATAATTTTCAAAGCGTCACCCTTTTCAGCCGTACATGAAGCAACATGGAGCGACGTCTCCAATTTATTGTTTTGTCCATTCACATCGACGCCCTGTTTGACTAGTTCCCCGACAAGCACAAAGTCCTTAGAGAAAACTGCCATGTGTAGTACGGAATTTCCATTTTCATCTTGATTGTTAATCTCTTCAGTAATTCTGCAAAAATTGGAGAGGAAAGATTATCATCACAACGGCTTAGAATTCTAATTAAAAAATCTTATTCATTGAAAAGATATACCTAAACGAAGATAAATCTGTGAAATCATTATATAATTTACCTGTTTGACAGCATGTGTAATAACTGTGTATTTCGTGGAAACCTTTTCTTTGCTAATGAAAATGGGGACAGACCCGACTTATTCCTCAAGGTAACCCTGGCCCCTTTTCCAACAAGCAAGTTAATCGTTTTCAATAAAATCTGATCATCAGTTCTAGCAGGAGAAAACCAAGATCGGATTTTGAAGCATAAATGAAGCGGCGTATCGCCATTTTTATCTGTCCCATCGACATTTACATCTAGATTTATGATGAATTCAATCACGCCATGTCTGCCATTTGTTGCTGCAATGTGAAGTAAGTTCTGTTCCATATTATTAGTATGTTTTACATTTGCTCCGTAGTTAATTAAAATTCGCAAAAGGTTTTCGCTGTTGCTTCCTCGGATAGCGTGCGCTAGCAAGGAATCTCCGCTATTGTCAACGCAATTGAACTCAATGCCGCTCGTGTTCAGCAGTGAGATGGTTGCATCTTCCACACAACAACGTCCAACGGCTAAGTGAAGTGGAGTTACTCCATTTTCCCTTTCGATGTTGAATACCTTAGCATGGCCATTTTTAACGAGACATTCTGCTATCACATGAAAATCACGGGAGGTTCCATGTACAAAATTATCTCTTGCTAGAAGGCAATGCAGAAAAGTATCGCCATCCTTTGTTGCATACACATCAGCCCCATTCTCAATTAAGACTTTCATTGTTTCCCAGCGGTTCCTATAGTTAATATCGTAATTTGACGTAATGGTAGCGGCGTAGTGCAGTGGCGTCATCGACACTGCATCTTTTTTGTTCACATTTAGTCCGATCCCAAGTAGAAAGGGTATTACTTTGTAATTCGCATTTAGGCAAGCACCGTGAAGTAGAGTTCTATCGGCTATAGCCATCAGTTCAACAGCAGTACGTAATGTTCCAGGTCCGCTCCTCAAGTTGACCCAGGTCTGATCTACATGATCTAGTTCTCCATGCGCATGGTGACGATTCTCTAAAGCCCACTCCTTAACATGCTCCCTAATATAGTCAAACGTTGTGATTCCATTAGATTGTCTTGTTCCTGCTGTTGTGGTCTTCAGCAGATTTACACCTTGATTATATACGAGCGAAAGGGTCTCCACCTCCACGTCTATATTTTCCATTGCAACCATGAGACAGGAACTACCAATATTGTTATCAATTTCTAATACATGGGAACATTTAAGCTGAAGCAATACCACTATCACATTGTGAAATTCATCGGATGAAATGTTGTTAGGGGATAAAAGATTATGAAGGAATGTGTTCCCACCATAGTCTTGCATAGTTGCATTTCCTCCACATTCAATAATCTTCCTAATAACTTCTGGACCAGAAGCCGGCTTTTTGCCTGTGTCCTTTCGATAATTTTCATAAGATACCATGTGAAGAAGCGGTGTATTGCGGTATAAATCGACTCCATTAATATCAACGTTATATTCTGAAAGGACAGACACAGCATCTAAATTGCCAGATGCAGCCGCAATATGCAAAAGAGTTTGTTTTCGCTCGCTCGACCAATTAACATCGACACCACAATGTATCAATTTTCGGAGTGTTTTCATATTTCTCCCATTTTTTATTGCAATTGCTAAGAGTGGAATGGTGGAAAAGGTGCCGTAAATATTAAAATCTGCCCCTGCATCTTTAAAAATATCCAATGTCGCTTCTTCTGGGTCTAATGCCCTGACAAGACTTATAAGCGGAGATTCTTTGGAGTTGTCGGACACTTTCACGAGCCTAACCAAATACTCCATCTTTACATTGGTCAACAAGCATTGGTAATCCACAGGAGTAAAATGGGTGAAATGGAGAACAGTTTTGATACTGTGACTGGTAGCCAACACATTTGAACCTAGTTCAATCAGTTTAATAAGCAAATGCGCATGCACGTTATCACAAACAAGAGGCGTACATCCGTTGTGATTTTTTTCTTCCAACAGGAGATGGTTTTTCTTAACTAGAAACTGAATCACTTCAATTTTCTGCCTAATAATTTCGTCGGAATTATCTTTAGAATTTTCAACACAACAATGAAGAAGCTGCATCTTCGTATAATTATCCCCATCTTCAATAAATGTGCGGAACTTCTTCTCGTTGAGAAGGAATTCAAAGGGCGTGAATTCACCTCTTTTGACAGCGCACTGAAGTGCTTTCGTCTGAAAGTTAATGTCGATTTCATGGAATCGCTCAAGTCCAGCAAATGTTTTTCTTATAAGTTCGACCCTTGACTTTTCAATAGACCTTAGAGCAAGTCTCTCTGTGAAAAAATACTCCCCTTCAAACGCATTGAATCTCTCAAATAAATTGAATAGGTTTATAAAATTACCATCTATACAAGCACCTGCTAATTCCTCAAGTGTTGCAGTACGATGATATGAAGTGTTCTTACTGAACAGTTCAACATATGATTGAGCAATATTTTTCTGAACTTCACCTTCCCGAAGTAGCGAATTTGTGAAGAAACAAATTACAGGAAATTTAAGCACACGTTCTTGCAACCCATGTAAGACGACACTTGGGTGACTGGTGGGGCGTGGAGGTTGATAGAAATCCAATACCTCCTTGGGTGGCAAGTCTGCCTGGTTTTCATTACCATCATCCGGCTCATTCTGAATATACTTACCACATAACATATTCACAACGAACAAGGCCACAAAATATTCTGCAAACGTCCTGTGTATGAATGTCAGTTCACCTTCACTTCCTTTAGACTCAAGAATACCGACATTTAAAACGTCACC
Source organism: Pseudosinella alba (assembly GCA_034700485.1). Lineage (NCBI taxonomy): Eukaryota > Metazoa > Arthropoda > Collembola > Entomobryomorpha > Entomobryidae > Pseudosinella > Pseudosinella alba. The sequence goes on along the minus strand of JAQIXQ010002597.1, from coordinate 5,245 downwards.
CTTTGAGATGTTCTTAAATGTTGATTTTACTTTTTCGAAATATTCTGGGAATGTTAATTTCAAACCCAGTTGAAAATGCATATTAATTAGCTCGTTATCATTTAATTTGTCCATGCTGTAAGTGGATGAGCATTGATACTTTTTGAGTTTCTTCTCAATCGTCAGTTCATACAAGTCAGTGATGGAGGTTACCCTGATTTTGATGCCGGTAAAGTCTGCATCACTCTGAGCATAGTCGATTGCCTCCTCTTCATACACCTCACCTATCATAAGGCACTGAAGTGGGATCCCGGCAATGTCTTCCTCCTGGGTACTCAACGCTGATTTTAAATACTTCAAACAATTAGCAGCATATTCAGTGAGTCTATATATGTCTATAGTTAGCGTGAGCTCCTTTGACCAGTATGAAGTAAGGAAATTTATTTGGTCATTGAATGTAAAGGACTGAATGGTGTGCCCCAGCACAGTTAACATGTTCTCCAGATCCGGTAGCAAATGAGGTCTTGTTGTAACCCATAGCCGGATTGATTTTAAGGAGGAATTAATTTCTTTAAGGATCTCATTGGCAGTATTAATTAATGCCCTATTAAGCTCATCATATCCGTCCAATAAAAGTTCAATAGTTGTTGCTTCTGATTCCAATTTTGAATTTAGAAGCCTACTTCCCAGTTCATTCTTACATGCCAGCTGTTCTAGTGCAGTTCGGACGCTAAACTGAAGATCACCATCACTGCTAACTTTATGGATCTGTTTGACAATGTCAATAAATTTTGTGATCTCTTGGAATATGATGATCCTTTCTGGTAGCAATGTGGCAATATTTCTCGCCATTTGTTTTAGAATCTCAGATTTCCCCATTCCCGGGCTATCTGATATGCACACTGGAAGATTGGACACTGAAGATGAATCAATCATTTTGAAAAATTCACTCTCACTTAAATGTCTCTGATCTTTGTCTATGAACCTTCTTATATTATCTAACGAGCCAATTGACTTGACCCAACAAGATTTATCATCCTCGAATTTTATCAGATGTACGGGGGAGCGTGATAACGAGTAAATTTTTGCGAAATGATTTGGCATATCTAGAACCATGAATTTCACCGTCGGATCCCTGTAATCAAGCTGATTAGTTGTGGTATCAGTCAGTTGACCTCCTGCTTTTGAACTGAGATAATGTCTCTCAATTCCGGTGAACATGAAAGTGTCCGAGTCTGACGACCGTTGAAATAGTTCATCCTTGAGAACATTCCGTGTAATAAGTGTCCTTGGAACATAATATTTCAGTGCCAGAGGGATTGTACTGTTGAACAGAGAAGGCTTCTTCCCCGTCATTAGGGCAACCAGCTCTTCCTTGGTCAACTTTGATTTTGATTCATCATCAAATGTTATGGAGGGATAAAATTCTTCCAAATTGTTGGCCACTTTCTTCTTGAATTCGTTGCCAATGTCATTCCACGAAATGGCTGGGTCTGCAGATCTCTTGCATGGCAGGTTGAACTCAAGCCTAAGCGCCTCTGAAATATATTATTGTTTATTATTATTGGGAGATAAATTATTAAATCCTCCTGAACAGTTTAAGTTTAAGAAACAATTGTCTGATAGCTAACCACCAATAGAATTCAAATCTAAACCCTCAAAAGCCCTTATCAGATTGTCAAGTGTGGCGTCACTGCCACACTTTCCTTGCCACTCTTCAAGAATTTGATTTAGCGCGTCCCCTAGAAAAATCTTATCGAGCTGCAGATCAACTCGAATTTTGGTAATCCTGCCACTGGGCATGTCCAAAGCCCTTGCTAGTGCTGACCATTTGTCATGAAGAAGGTCCAGCGCAGTGGTTGACTCTATTGTTCGAATAATCCTTGAGAAAGCTTAAAAGAAACGAAAATTTAACTCTATAGTTAACTCTGCATTCGTACAGATATCTTCCTACTGTTAATTAGTTAAAATATTCTTTTAGTCTTACTTTCAGCTTTCCAGAGGGTGACTTGAGACATGTCGGCAGCTATTAATTTTTTTCAGTTATCTTGTAAAAATATTCTTGTTATATGCTTTACTAAAATATATCTTACTGCAGACTTCCAACTATTTAATTACTAAATGATTAATTACTAAACTTGTATATTTTTGCTGTATATTTTAAAAACTATTTTAAAACTAGCTATGTAACTTATATCAACTTCTACTAAAATCATCTGCACAGTTTGGCCTTAAAATATTTCCTTAATGGAATTGAATTAGGAGAAACGATGTGGAACACTTTATCTGACTGAAAGCCAAACCTAATTAGTAAAATTGTATGAATCTGTAGCAGTTTTATCTGCTTCATTTATCTCTTTCACTTATATCATTTGTGTCATGTCGTTGACGTCAATTTTGCGGTTATAATAATCCAGCATAAATACATACTATAGCAAGGCATGGGTTGGTGTGGTTGGCCTATACATAACCTTATCATTTCGGCTTTGTATTCCAACTGGTAAATGTTATTGTTCAGTCATGAGTGAAATGATGTGATCTGGTGAACAATCTATAATTTAGTAAAGTGTTATTTACGTCAGGTAAACATGTCCAGTTTTATGTTCCAAACGATAAGGCTTAACGGATTTGGGATTCCCGTATTGAAATTCCTTTGCTTTATGCCAATATCAATATGTATCTGGGTAATGTAAATGTGAGTAGTAGCTGAAGTGACAAGGAAGGTGAACGAGGTGCAAATGCAATTATTGATATTTGAAAACTTTCGCATGTTTGTGTTTAACCCAAACTAAACCAAACCGACCGTTTTACCTGAAATGTGGTCAAGCAAATACACAAAATATTTTCCATATTTTTTTGAACGGTCAAAATCTTTTCGTGATCACGTTCAATGCAAACAATCATAATCCCATTCTCTTGACCGGCCCCGAGTAAATAAAAACTGCACTTAGGCTAGGCTTATATTAATATTCCTTACGAAAATCAACAAAATATTTACAAGGAATTGATAAGGATTGAATCAATTTATAGTTCCCTTGTATTTGTTTTTGTTTTGGCCTGTTGAGCTGAATCATTTGCGTCCACAACAGAGTCAATCCTGGGAACGTATATCATATCTTTTATGAGGCAGATTTTACCACAGAATAATCGAATCTACATATTTAAAATCGATTTAAAATCGATCGAATCGAAAATGTTATGTGAATGCCACAGGATCTTGCATTTAGGCTTAAATAAGACTATTTTTCTATAAAAGCGAAAAATTCATACTAATTAAAGGACAAACAAAAGTCATTGCTCATACGCTAAGTTTTGCCTTTTGTATTGAATGTCATTTTGGCATTTTTTTAAACAAAAATATAAGACTCGCGTGGAATCCGGAGACATATTTTGCAGAGAATATCGATGATAGTAATTCAAATATGCTTAAAAATTACAAATGGAAATGTATTCTAAGCCGGGACAAGTTAAAAAGACGCTTTCCCCTTGCTACTTTCTCCGGTCATATTTCTTCCGGAAAAAGTTTTGCTTCCTTTATCATCACGGAACACAAGAAAAATGAAATGGCATAGTGAAGTGAAATGATAAAAAAGGATTTGTTCTAGTTGTGGATATTCGTGAAAAAATGCAAAAAAGGGGCAATTACGAATTACATATTAAAACATTACAAGAAATTGCATATATGATCATTTCCTCTCACTTACTATCCTGCTATCTTCACTCAACGGACTTTCCTTGTTGTTAAATATTCCGACTACTACCTCAGTTGTGAAGTTCATGTTCATCGGTATGGAAGGCACATTATGCAAGATATGCACGTAGTATGATTGTTATCATCATATACATTTAGGTAGATAACCCGCTTGAAGAAATGTGAAGGTTAAATTATTTGATGCCAGGCTTTTGTCAATGAAATGAAGATTAATTCCAGTGTCATTTTCCCATTTAATTTAACGCAAGTAAAAAAATCCGATTCTTCAAAAAATGTCTTCTCGGCCAATGAAGAGTTGAGACAATGAGACTAATATATAAAAAGAAAGAAAGAAGTCCATTCAGTAATTTTTCTTTCATTGGGACTGCTAGGCAAAGATAAGTAAGTCACTTACTTGTGATTACAATATTCCCAAAGAAAATTCGCAGTCCTATGCTTAGGGCTTTCCCAAAAAGTTCTGACAAGGGAACATATTTGACTGTATACGGCCAATCTTCATGAAACTTTGCATACTAGGGTATTTTTGCACGAAAAAACGAATATGACAACCTCCCGGTTGAATGGGCAAGTCTTTGGTCTCTGGCAGGCAATTAAGGGGAAGGAATTGCCCTTTGAATAGGGCCTATAGGCTACCCCGTCAATGTCAGGGAGGCAGATATAGTCATAGCTATTCCTGACTTGTTTATGAATTTCAGAGGAGTTTTGAAGGATAAAAGTAAACATTTCAAGCTTAATCTGATGCCCGAATAAGTTTACCGTGGGTGCAATCGAGCCATACATCGGAATACATATAATTTTAATGAGATTATATTAGTGCTATGAAATACGAATGATTATAGTATTGATAATATTGATGGAAAGCATCGAATTCCCAACGAGTTCCAGTTCTAGTTCAAACAAACCATTATCTCGGCTAGGCCATGACGAGAAAACTGATGACAGTTTTTAGTATTTTAAACAAACGCTATCGGGATCGCTCACACCCACACAGTCATTAGTTCCCCTTCAAATAAAACAAAGTCCTGAAAAGATTTTGCAAGAAGCAATCTCTACTCAGCCAAACCCAACTTTCGCTGACTAAGCAAAATAAATAGAGGAAATCCAGTCAGTATTATAATTATCTCCACCTTCACCATCGCCATCAGTTATGTCATCCTTTCCCCATGTTTTACATCCGATCAGATCAAAAGCCTCTCAACAGCAGTCTATGTTAATTTCTATTGACCTGGGTTTTGGGTATTGCAACCGGAGAACAAAAGCGAATGCAAACGAAGAGCTGAACGGGAGATTATAAGGCTTACCCAACTCAACTCATCGCGATTTTCATGAAAATGCATAAATTCATGCAATATATATCCTTTTCATCCTGCAAAACTCATTAATTTTACGGAAACTAATGATAGGCCAGGACCAGAGAGCAGAGCGAGTTGAATCAAATATATGTAGTGGTATATAATCACACCAAACAACCATCTCCAACTCATACGCCGATTGAGTCTACACAAAAACCGTTTGCTGATAGCGTGGGTTGCTCGGAGGAGAAAAATTGACCGT